>BLXL01000767.1:0-15637 GCA_023170135.1 Acarapis woodi
ATATAATAATAATTCTAAGATATTATAAGTTATTTGATAGAATTTGCTGATCTTGTGTTAAAACTTCAGATTTGTCGATTATATAACACTACCGATTCGAGATTCCTTTTCGTTAATTTGGCAGTGCCATGGTAGGCATTTCAGGGATTTTGGCAAGTTATAAATTGGTTTATAGTACATCGTAAATTAATTGTTCTTCACAAAATCTTAAATTGCTTTTCCTGAGTAATTTATTTTATACCCTATATAATATATTCTTTACTTTCCATGAGCTTATTTGAAGTCACATCTTAAACAAAATTTAATAAAAATTTTTACAGATACTTATAGAGCATATTCAGTAAGAGACACGAATGAACTATTACTCAATCTTTATAAAAATATCAATAGCCGGATTACGATTACAAAGATCCGATTCAAAAAATGCGAATTTCTAGAGGCGATTTTTTTTTTTGTGAACAAAAAGTCTCATTAAAATAAGTTACCAGACTGAAATTAAAGGGTAAAAAGTAGAAGCGAAAGTGGTGAGTTATTTTGATGTTTCAGTGGCCTCGGCCCATTAAAGAGCATGTATTTTAAAGTTCGAATTTGATAAATATTATTTTTTTTTCCCTCATAACACTAGTTTTCGAAATCATATATCTATATGGCATATATTCAACAAGTTCCTATTGTTTATGTTCTTGAGTCCTTTGAATTTGAGACACTATTTAGCTCATATTACTTAAGTATATCTTAATTCAAATTTCATCTACCTTTAACTCCCTATTAATTATTCAACTTTCAAGCTACATTTTTCATTATAAATGTCGTTATGAAACTGTTGAATTGTGTTTATATAAGAATTTTTCTAATAGCTTTTTTTTTTTGTTTATTTTTTCTAAAAATTTTCAAATATGAAAGCTAATTTTTTACAGTGCTTAAAATTTATATATTTGAAATATTTTGTTTTTTTGAGTGAAAAATTGCGTATTGTTTTTATCGAATGAAGAAATTAAAGTTCAAAAAGTAATAATTATTTGCTATAAATTTTTTTCTTAATGTTTGAGTACAAAAAAAATATACTTATGTTTTTCAGAAAATTAAAAATCGAATGTTTAATAAGTGAGTATTTTGGATGAAAAAATTCTTTGATCAATAAAAAATGATAAATTATGAAATTAAGAAAATATCTTTTCATCAATTACCCATTATCAAATTTTAGATATTTTTAGTAGATACATTTTTTTGCTTAGTCAAAAATGTTTATTATTAATTGTTTCTAAATTTTTTAAAATTAAAGTTTAAAACTTTTATCAATAAAAAAACTTTTTAGTGTGATGAAATCAAGTTCTAAATTAAAGTGTTTCTGATTCGAAAATTTTAAAGCAAAAAATAAATTTTGCAATCAAGTTTGAGATAAAATAAAAATATTTCTCCGACAAGCAACAAACAAAGTGCTTAATTTATTAAATGTGATTAGAATATTTTTCGATTCGATTTTTCCTATTTTTTTTTTATAAAAAAAAAAGTATTTTTCATGGTACATGGTGAGCTAAAATGAATTTACTTCTAAATTTTACTATGAATCAAGCAAATGCAGTTTAACAATTAAAATAATTATTTTATCTGTACCAATGTAAATTGAATTTGCCTGCAGTGGCCATATAAATAATTCTAAAGAACTTAAGCTATTATGTGATATGATTCTAAGCTCGAAAATCTCTGAAAGATTGTTTTTCTTATCTGCAAAATCTTCTTTCAACCAACTGAATAATCTAGTTTTCGAGTGAAGAAAAATCAAGTTTTAAGACTAGTTCAGATTAATTTATTATCGCTTTTGAAATTGTTACTAATGAATTAGTGAACTTTAAAAACGATGCAATCATTTTTTTTTTTATTATTCCATTTTTTCTCCATCTTTCTGTTTGAAAAACCTAATAAGAAAACTTTTATACATAAAATGATATGGATGGCTCAAAATTAAAAAACATGAGAAAAATATAATATTTTCCTAATATTATAAAAACAAATATTCAAAATTTAATTTTAAATCAAAAATTTATATCTATTTATTGTTTACAATGTCGAAAATCGTGAATAAATATGACATGTAATAAACTCATTTGAATTTTTTTTTTTTGAATTTTAATGATTCAGTGAAATTATTTAATAATTTCGTCAATCAAGTAATTTTTATGGAAGCAAAAAGCACAGAAAAATGATTGAAACAAAATATTTAGTGCTAATGATTTGTCTATGTCTAAGCCAGATCACTTTAAACCAATATCAAAATAAACAGCAACATTATATTGTAAAAAATTTGCGGAAAAATCAACAAGTTAAAGATCTCAAAAAAATCCAAAACAATAAATTATCCGATAAAGTGATAAATTATAATTCAAAAATTTCACCTAAAAGAAATTTATTTCAAAACTTTATGTTTAGCGAATCAAAAGAAATAGCTTTCACGAGTGATGAATTGAATAACCATGTGGATAATAGTTGGAGTGTAAATAATTGGCAGACTTCTAGTTGGCCCATTGATGATTGGAAATCAAGCGATCCATGGAGAAATGGATGGAAAACAGATCCATGGAAGGATCCATACAAAAGACTCAGTTTGATCAAAATAAAACCAGAAATACAAGAAATATACGCAGCCGATGTGCTCATAAGAGAAAATTCAAATATTAACTTAGGAATAAATGGTTTTGTTCAATTTGTACAATTTGTAAGTATCAATATTATTCAGATTTTCTGTATTATTATTATTATTTTAAATTAAAAAAAAAGCTCAAGCTCACAATAAAATCTCATTATTGATATAACTAAATATTTATAATTTCTTTTAAATATTTAAAATTTATTTTCTGTTTACGTCATTAGAATAAATTATGAATTATAATAAACAACAAAGAATTTTTTTGAAAATTGAAGCATTAATAAGTTTTATACTTAAATAATTAGTTCAATAAGCATTCAATAGGCGCATATCTTTTAATTAATTTTTTTTTCAAACCGTTCAAAATGATCATGTTTTTGAATTGAAAGACAAAAAAAAAAAAATCATTCACTAAATCATCTTTTAGATATTATGAGCTCAGTCATACTAAACATATTTAATAAAATGCAATATCTTCTTATTTAAAGAAATCATTTTTTTGTTTCTGTATCGAAAATAGGAAAACTATGTCGAAATTAATGGGATTGTTTGTAATTTGCCACCTGGAAAACATGCTTTTCATATACACAAATTCGGTGAAATCAGTAAGTATTAGTTTTAAATTATGTCATCTTATTTAAAATCCAGCTATAAATATTAATTTCATTTTAAACAAATTTTATTTTTGGTATAAAAAAATTTGATTCTAAATTTCATTCACAAATCCGACCATTAAATTTTTTTGGAAATTTATAAAAATTTGTTTTTCTGACAATGTAATTTTATTCTGTTTCATTTTAAGTTTATTAATTGAAATCCTATCTAATCTTTTAAATTGTATTTTAAAATCAATCAATTCAAAGGCGGAGGATGTCACGAAACGCGTGAAGATTTCAATCCATATATTCTTGATCACGGATCTCCGGAATATAAGAACAGACATCTAGGTGATCTAGGAAATATAAAAGCGAATGCTACAGGCGTAGCAGTTTTTCGTTTCAAAGATAAACAAATAAAATTACAAGATAAAGTTCGTGGAATAATTGGACGCTCTGTCGTGGTAAGTTCGAAAAAATTTTCTTTTTAATTGAAAAATAGCTAATTTCATAAACTCTTTTATGCATTAAAATTAATTCAATTGAAATTAAAATAAATAAATACATCAAATTTTGTAATTTTATTTATTTTATTTATAAAAGTTTTTTTCATTTTTTGTTAAAAAAAAAAGAAAAAAAAATTAAATTTTATTTCTTGAATTTTTCTAATTTTTCTGATATTAATATTTCATTATTTAATTTTTGATAAAATTTTAAAAAAAAATCAATTTTACAATTTTATTAGAATTATAAAAATTTTAATGTCAAAAATCGAAAATTATTTTTGAAACTTTATGAAATTTCATCCATTTAAATGATCTTGAAATATTTTTTATTGAGATTTAATAAACACAAACTATACTTGATTTACTTAAAAAATTCTTTTCGAAAGATATTTTATTGAATAACCTGATTAAAAATCTTAATTCTGTAGAATTGAGTTTTAGAAATTGAAATTATGAATTTTTTAATTTCTATACATTTTTTTATTATTTGATCAATTTTTTTGAATGTTTCATTTCAATATCTTATTTTCAGATAAATTTAGACACTTTTATCAAATATTTCAAGTTAAATTTTTAATTAGAGATTCACAGTTTGCCATATATCACTTTGATTTTTACAAATATCATAGTTATTTTTTAATTTGAAATAACTAATCAAAATCATTTAAAATTTTTAGATTCATGAATTTGAAGATGATCTTGGATTAGATCGACAAGTAAAGGAGAGTGCACGATCAGGCGATAGTGGTGGCCACTTAGCTTGTGGAGTAATTGGTATTTCTCAAGCCTCAAACTACGCTCAATTGCCTTTAACATGCAACAGAAAAAATTAAAAAGTACAAAAAAAAATTTTTTGAATTTTACTTAGTATTCGAATTCGCTATTTTTAAGTTTTCAGAGTGTGACAAAAAATTATGGAAACTATCAAATGTTATAAATAGCTTGAAATTTCTTCAATAAATTCTTTTTTCGGTAAATTTTAAAGTTATTTTACGACTTTATTTATTAAAGATATAATATATTCTATTATTGATTATAAATTTAAAGATAAAATTAATAATAATCATCAGATGTTTGTCATTAATATTTTCACAAACATAATCTTCAAGTGTTTTTTAAATTCGTTATGCGATTAATCTCATCATGATTGATTTTTTTAAAATTTGAGGAATTTATTTAATTAGCTCAGATATAAAAATATGTTGTTTTTTTTAATATTTGCATATAAAAATAAATAATTATTATTCATTTAAAATATAATTTGCATTATATCTTTAAATGATTCTAAATCCTGCAAATTACACGAAACATAGTTTGAATCGATTTGATAATAGCTCTAGATGATTGGCCGATTCAAATTGGGACAATAATTTTGTTATTTTAAATGTTTGATACAAAAGTGTAAAATTATTATTTCAAATAACGAAACTTCAAAATGACTAAAATTTTATTAAAAATTATTAATTAAAAGAATTCGGCAGTAAAAAAATTAATAAACATTACATTTTAATTGAAAAATTTATGAATTAAAAACTTAACTGAAATTAAATCTAGATATATTTGAAATTTAGTCTGAAGATATTAAAATAAATTAGACTAAATAATTAAAAATTAATGTTTTTATGTAAAATAGGATTTTTTTCAAACATAAAAAAAATTTTTCAATTTATGATTTTATTTCAGAATGAATATTGTTTAGACTTGTGAACAATAATTTTTTTGTTTATGGTTACATTATTCATCGGGTGCTAACCAATGAATTTTTTTCCAAGTTTTAAATTATCTTTTTAGTTTCATTTTTTAAATCTTAAATTGTATACGAATTTCTATTCATTTAAATGTTGTCTCGTGGATTATTGTTGAAAATCTTAAATTATTTTCGACAGATTCTACTTTTTTAAATACCGAATCACAATTTAATTCCTAATAGTTTTCATTGATAATTCATTATTAGCAAAATATTATTTTTTTTGTACTTTTTCTAAATCATAGTGCACAAGATTAAAATTTTATTCTTATCTTAATTCAATTTGCGCTAAAAGAATTTTTTTTCAAATCTAATTTTAATTGTGAAATTTAAACCATTCAAACTCCATATAAATTAATAAGTAAAGATTGGATTGAAAAAACGTAGTTTGGGCATAATAAAAATATGTATTCTTACATATCATTTCTGTTTAGGAATATATATATGTTGAAAATTTTTCATGCATGATTAATAATTTTTATTTTTTTTAAATAAAATGGCTTATTAGGATCTAAAATAATTTGAAGTCTTGAAAAAAATTGTCATTTATTTGAAAATTTGTACATTCGAAGAAATCTCTAATCAAGCATAATATAAATACGAATTAATGTATTTATGTAAAAAAAATAATATGTGAGTCGTTAAGTTTTGCATTTTTTATCCACGAATGGCAATGAGGTAAAATTTTCAAAAAATTTTTTTCCTTAACTTTAATAATGACACTAATAATTTAAATTTTTTTTTGACCTTAAACTTTTATTTTTTCGGCTGTATAATATAAAATGATTCTTCAAGGAAGTTAAATTTGAACTCAACAAAAAATCTTTCTGGCATTAATTTTCTTAAATATACCGGTAGACAATATAAAAAATAAAGCTCTTTGTATAAACATAATCATAAATGTTTTTTTTACAATGTGTTGAATTTATATTTTTTACATAAATTTTTGATTTACAGAAATGATATGATTTCGCATTATTAAGTTGAATAAAGATTTGTCGAATGAAATATATGATGAAATTCATATATTTGAAATCTAAAAAACATGAATACACGATTGATGCATAAATTTACAGGAATCATCTATTTGAAGTTATTTAAATAACACAATTAATAATCGATAAACCAATTTACGAATTAAAAAAAAAATTTATAAACGAAGTGTAGATCTTTATTTGAAAAAGAATGTGACAAAAATTTAATAATATATAAATGGTTGCTTTTACGTCGTACTTAGTAAAATCAATTTGTAAAAATTTCTTGGAAATTCGCTATGTATTATTTCTTATATCTATTACAGCAGCATAGCTATTTTTTTTTCCAAATATCAGAGTAATTAAATTTTTCTTTTTGATGAAAGTCACATTATGTCAGTAAAAAGTGCGAAATTTTCTTTTTAAAAGCAAATACGATTTTAGAGTGGTAAAATTTTTCTTTTTTTTTTGCTTGAGAGAGTATCAAAGATTGAATGTGAAAAATTAACTTGAAACAGAATAGATTGGTATAGCTAATGTGTGTTATCTATATAATAGTTTTTTCAGTCTTCTTGATATTCAAACATTTGAAATTCAAACCAGTTTTAGAAAAACATTGTTTATTAGATTGAATTTAAAAATTATGATATAAAACTTATGAATTTTATTCGATTCTGAATTTTTTTCTGACGAATTAAATTAATTTAAAATGTTAGATGTAAAAATTAAATTGCCAAACTAATACTGACTGATAATTCTATTAACCAGTTTTCAAATAAAGTTTGAGCCTCCAGAATAATGATAAATCAATATTTTTTATTTATTAGTAACTAATAATGATTTTCTAACTCCCTTATTCGCCATATTTATTTCATGATAATGAGATGAAGAATTTGTTAGGCAGTTTACAAACATGATTTTTTTTCCATTCTACATCTTGTCAAATATATAAGTCTCTCATATGCCAACAGCATGAATATTACTGAAAAAAATTAAATTTAAACTAATTTTCAACTAAATCTACTGATCTACACTCCAGATTAAAATATAAACTTTCGAATTCTTCATGAATTTTTTTAAATCTGATTTTAGTTTATTTTAATCATCATTTTTTTTTTGTCAACATTTAAACTATTTTTTTTTCGCTTTGTGTAATGTATTTTTTCAAGATTAATCATTATTTATTTTAGGATGACATTGAATTTAAAAAAAAATTCAGTATAAAAGATTAATATAAAAAAATTTTCTTGATTGGTAGGCTATTGAATCCTTTAAATTACTTTAATTTTATGTAAAGCGAATGGTAATATAAAAAGCTGAAAATATATTTAAAATATCAATTGCATCTGTTAATGAATCAGACCGAAATGTTTGCTTTGAAATTGTGATTTATAGAGTATAAAGTTAAATTTTAATATATTTAAAATCAAGAAAATAGAAAGAAGAATGAGTAAAAATTTTGCACCTTTATTTTTTATTTTTTATTAAAATCGATTTTTTATTTTCAATTCGTAAATTTGCTAATTAAATTGTGATTGTTGAATCTCTTTTGAACTGATATCTTATGGACTGTCTTGATAAAAATTTATCTATTTTCGAGAACTAAATAAGTTAATATTCATTTTATTAATAGCTAATTCATATTTAGTCTGATAATGGTAAGTAAAATGTAATAGACATAAAGGTGCAATAATTTCTCATTGAACTTTGTGTCATTTTCTAATTTTTAAAATAAACATTTTGAATCTGATTTAATGATGATAATAATTAGTATATAATAATATAATTGATAAACGGTATAAAAATGACAAATTATTTTATTTCTAAAATTCATATCTATGAAAAATTGCGAATCGAGTGTAAAATCAATTCTTCATAAAAAACAAATTCACATAAGGACTCAAATGAATAATTGTTATATATTAGAATATATATCTATAGGATTTTGAAATTCAAAAAAATGGAATCTTTACACTTTTTTTTGAATAGTTAAAAAATGGTGTGTGTTGTTGCATAAATTTTTCAATTAATATAATACTATTTTTTATTTATTTGACACATCACTTTTACATTTCTCTATTTATTTTACTATAAAAAAAAATTAAATATTCCACAATGTAAATTTATTTTTAAATTATTTTAATTATAAATTTTTATAAAACTAATTTTAACAAATATGTATGACTTTTTAATATAACGATAATATATTTGAATAAATAATTGTATAAAGATCAAGCTAACTAAATTTGTGAAGAAAAACAACAAGCAGGACAAATTCATTAATCTTACATTTGAATCGTTTGAATGAGATTTTTTTCAACCCCTAGTATTTCAACAAGTACAAAGTTGTGTGAAATTATTTAATCATATGAAAGATACGAGAAATGTCTTCTCGTATTGGGTCCCTTAAAGAGAATTATAAGCATAATAAAAAGTCAGATGATGAACAGACAGTAAATATATCAGAAGAAAAGTTAGGAGAAAATAATTTGAAAAAAATTGAATTAAATGAAAAAAAAAAATTCTGATGATTTTTCCAAACCAATTTCGGATTGCAATGTTGAGGCCAATAAGAGAACTGTGCGTTTATTAAAAAAATGTAAAAAAATCATCTCAATGACATATTTGTATGCAATGTTTTTATAAATAATCAATGTGCATAATACACAGCTGTAATGACATAAACCTTACCTATAGGACCAAAAAAATCTAATTTCTTAGAAATAAGAGATAAAATTAATTGTGATTTTTTTCTAATTTTAATGGTAAAAAAAAGTCATCTTTAAGTTATTGAATTAATTAAGATTATAAATTTAAAAATTTATGTTTTAATTTTTTCTCAAATTTTTTTTTATAAATTAAAAGCATTATTTTAATCGTTTTATTAAATATATCAAAAAAGCAATATATTAAAGGTTAATTTTCACACGAATTGGATTCATTATAATTCTATATGTAAAATAATGATCGATACAATCATCTGAATGTTATGCACACTGAAATACTTTAAATGCAAAAAAAAAATGTGATGATGATTCTCACAGTTAGCAAAAAAGTTATTTATTATGGAATATCTTATGGAATAGTCTCCAAGACTGCAAAATCGATAATAAAAATTGTTAGTTAAGTTTGAAATTGAAAATAATATCTCGAATTTTTGAATTTCTTTCTACGAAAACATTGTCGATTCTCTCTTCTTTCTAATTGATTTTTAATTGATTAATAAAAAAAAAAAAAACTAAAATAAAAATAATAGAAAATATCTGGTTAAATTTTCTTTTTTAATTTCTATTGTTAATCTGTGTTAAAAAAAAAGTAAAAGGATCAAAATGAATAAAGACAACGATGATTCAACTCAAAAATTAGATCAAATAATTCAACACCCAAATGATCAACAAATTAATGACAGAATAACTAATCATGTAAAAAATGATAGAACAAACATCCAAGAAAATGGTAATCAAAAGAATGATGAAATTAATGATCAGTTAATAAATAACGATGAAAATATTCAAAAAAGTGATAATCAAACAAATAAAGAAGTTCGAAGCAATATAATGAATAATCAAGATAGTCAAAAAAATAATCAAACAATTGATTATGAAATAAATGATAAAAATTCAAACATAGGTTCAGATAAAATGGAAAGTACAGTAATCAATCATAAGTTAAATGAAAATTTTGACGTTTCAATTGTAACGCCAGTAGAAACAATGTCTTCAAGCAATACAAAGAATGACTCTAAAATAAGACAAGAAAATTCGGATAATCAAACAATAGAAGAATCAATCAGAAAAAAAATAGCTAATATATCTATCGATGAATCACAAAGCCAAGAAAATCATAATGAAAAAAGTAAACAAGAGGTTGAAAATAAAATACCTGAATTGCTATTAACAGAAAATAATAGACCGAATAAGGGCAATGAATTGTTGATCGGTTTAATGCTTCTATTTAAATTTATCACTTATTTAATCATCAAATTTATTGGTCTCTTTCATCCTACACGACGTAATGTATTGAGTCCGTGAGTATTATACTTCGAATGCAAAAAAGAAAAAACATTTTGATTGTAATTTTTTTCTTCAAAAATATCTAAAGCATTAATGAACCTCTACTACTACTAAGTGCAAATGAAATAACGGAACGCATAAAAAGTGGTCAACTTAAGTGCGAACATGTGATCAGTGCTTACATAAATCGAATCGAAAGCGTACAACCAAAATTGAATGCCATGATAGATAACTGTTTTGAAGATGCATTGAAAAGGGCCCGAGAAGTAATTATACATTCAAAAATTTAATCATAAAATATGAATAAATTTTTTTTTTCTTTAGATTGATGAACAACTTAAAGATCCGATTTTAGCTAAAGAATTAAAAAAATTACCATTACTTGGTGTGCCATTTACTTGCAAGAATTCAATTTCGATAAAAGGACTAGCTCTTAATGCTGGTGTTAAGATTAGAAAAGATGCAAAAGCTACCCAAGATGCGACTGTGATCGCAAATTTACGATCTGCGGGTGCCATTCCGTTAGGTCTAACAAACGTAAGTTCTGCTTTTAATTAACTCAAAATGATTTGCTAATTATTTAATATTTCATAGACGCCTGAACTTATACTTTGGTACGATTCTGATAATAAATTGTATGGAAGAACAAATAATCCTTACGATACATCGCGAATAGTAGGAGGTTCTAGTGGAGGTAAATAAAAATAATTATTTTCATTCCATATCTTATAATCTAAATTTGTCTTAAAATTATCAACAGGTGAAGGTTGCATAATTGCTGCAGCTGGATCATTAATAGGTGTCGCAAGCGACGTAGCTGGTTCGATAAGGATTCCTGCCATGTTTAATGGAGTATTTGGTCACAAAACAACCTTAAAATATATTACTGTTGATGGCATGTTTCCTACCCCACCAGAAAAGTACGTGTATCAAACTAATCTGTTCAAAATCAACTAATCATTTTTATTGTTGATAAATTAGATATAAGACCTTTTTTAGTTACGGCCCAATTTGTCGTTACGCAAGAGATCTGCCAATAGCGCTTAAAGCAATGGGTGGCAATTTGACTGATGAACTTCGTCTAGATGAACCTGTTGATTTTAAAAATATAAAAATTTATTACATGGAAAATGATGGAAATAATCTTTTGACGTCTTTTGTCGATAAACGAATCATAAACTCAATGCACAAAGTAATAAAATACTTTGAAAGCGAATACGGTACGAAAACGGAACAAATTAACATCAATAAATTCAAATACTCTTTAGGTTAGTTAAATTGATAATTCAAATATATAAAAAACTAATTTTTTTTTGAAAAGCCTTTTTTGGTACTATTTGTGTCAAAAACGAAGTAAAAATTGAAGATTATATCACCTCCACTGGTCATTTGAATGTTTATTGGGAATTTTTCAAATCTTTCTTTGGGAAAAGTGATATCACACGTCCAATTTTAATTCAAATTTTAAATCAAAATTCTCCCGTTTGCAATCCTGATTCGGCTATTTACAAACGATTTGCAAAGATGTTGAAAGAATTGAAACCAAAAGTGCACGATATGCTGGGTAATAATGCAGTCCTAATGATGCCAACTTGGCCTATTATCGCACCAAAACATCAGACTACTATTCTACGAGGTTTCGATGCTACCTATACGTGTATTATGAATGCATTTGAAATTCCGGCTACTCATTGCCCTGTAGGTTTGACTAAAGAAGAAGGCATGCCTATCGGTTTCACGAGTAAGTTCTGAATTTACAATAAATAATTATTTGAAAGAATTTACTAATCTTTTCTTTTTATATAAATAGTTGCTGCTGGACCTGGTCATGATCGTATTCCTATTGCATTTGCCAAAGAAATAGAAAGGGTATTTAATGGCTGGATTCCCCCTTCTAGCAAATAAGATTAATTTTTTTTTATTATTTTTAATTTGTTAGTTTTATTTTGTTTGTTCATTTTTTGTTATTTATGTATAAGAAATCGTTCAATCAAAAATTTTTAATTATTTTATTTTAATTTTTTTTGAAATTCTTTTCACAAAAAAATTTGAATTGACTAATTTTGAAATTTTTTATTTATTCAAAATATTTATTTTTTAATTATATTATTGAAAGATGAATTCCTTTTTTCTTTTGTTTTTTTTTATATTTAATTTGCGGAATTCCTTTTCGAATTTTTCAAAAATTTTCAATGCTCATATGTGATTTGTTTTTCTTTTTACAAAATATCTTTTTCATTTTCCGTTTTATTGTATGAAATAATACAATTAGACAGAATATTTTCAAATAGTCATTTGATAGAAATAAATTAATCTAATAGACTTTAAATTTGGCGCTTTGAATTTTAGCATTAAATTCTAATCACATGATGTAAACAAACATTAGTTTATGAAAAGTTTGATTAGCACTAATTAGTGAATTCTAAAAAAAGAATTAATTGAAGGGTTGAAATAATTTGCTTAATTATTTGTATATATTTGCCTTGAAATTTCTCACTTGGATATGTTACTTGTTGTTTTCAGGCGGAGTGTTTTATGATTCGATAAAATTTCACTTATTTGTAAAGTAAAATTTTCTAACAAATCACAATTCAACTTTAAGCATTTCGAAACTCATCAAATAATGAACTTAAATATTAAATGTCAATTTTTTAAATAAACATCAATTAAACCATTTACTTAACTTATTTTGAATTCTGATTTCATTGATTAAATTAAACGGAAATGGTTCTGCAGGTAAATAACTAATATAATTAGTCATTTATTCATATATCTATTGATTTTTTATTTTCTTTATTATATACGAATATTTAGAATATTGTAGACTATTATCTTAATAAAATTCTCAAAGATTATATTGAAGATTATTCATCGGATCAATTCAATCTCAAATTTGGTAATTTCTATATAATGATCATAAAAATTTTTGTTTACATTAACAAGAAAATTCAAAATAATTTTACCAAATTTTTTAAAAAATTTAGGTATTGCCGAACTTAAAAATCTTCGAATAAAACTAAATGCGATCAATTCACTTGATTTGCCTGTCAAATTAAAACATGGCTTTATTGAAAATTTAACAATAAAGGTTAATTTCAAGAATATTTATAGCACCCAATTGAGTCTATCTATTAACGATGTGAATCTAGTTTTTGTTCCAAGTTCGAGTAGCAAATATGACGAAGAACTTGAATTAGAAAAACAACGAATTTTCAAAAATATACAATTAGAACGAATCGAACAAACTTTACAGTCAATGTCAACAGATGGTAATTTAATATAGGATGATAAATCAAATTACATTTAAACACTTAAATGTCATAAAAATGCATTTATAATTTATATTAATTTTTTTTAATCTGATTTCATTAACAGGTACTCAAACATTCGAAAACAAGGATGATAGTCTCGTAACGAAAATATTACTTCAAATATTTAATAATGTACAGATTCGAATTGAAAATGTACATATTAGGTTAGAAGATGATTTATCGAATGTTAAAACACCTTTTGCATTTGGATTGACATTCTCGAATTTAGTTTTTGTCACACCTGATTTGAAAGAAAAACAAAAATTTACTCTTGTTAATTCATCAAGCGGAATATTCAAAATAGCAATTTTATCACATTTTGGCTTATATTTTAATTGTTACCAGAAAGATTCATACCATGATTATTTCTTGTCTGTATTTCATGATTATAGATTAATTAATGAAATTATGAAAAAACAAATTGCCTCCGAATTTCAAAAGCCACAGGATATTGATTATGTACTTGAACCAATTAATTTTCATTGCAAAGTGTTTATACATCGAAAACCGTATGAAGATAATTTCGAAATACCGAGCGTCGATTTAGAAATGGTCCTTGATAAATTTGCTTTGGATCTTGGACAAGAACAATTTGAAACCTTAATTGTGGTCGCTGATAATGTAAATCGCTTGAATATTGGCACTGCTTATAAGAAATGGAGACCTGAAATATGTATACAAGGTAATGGTAAAATATGGTGGAATTTTGCGATCACTTGCATTCTTGAAACACAGGTTAGAAGGAGACGAAATAACTGGAATTGGAATTTCATGCGTAGTCATTTACAAAAGCGTAAAAAATATAAAGAATTATATAAAAAAAAATTATTAAATGAACGAATTCGTGAAAATTTAGAGAATTTGTTACAAAAATACGAAGACGAATTTGATGTATTAAATATAACAATAGTACGCAATCAAGCAAGATTAGAGTGCAAAGAACAATTAGAATTATTGCAAAGACAAAAAGAACGTCAAATTGAAGAACAAAAAAATAATACAGGTTGGTTTAGTGGCTGGTGGTCGAGAGGTAGTAAAACAGCCGGTTCTCTAGATAATGATGCGAAAAATATTCAAAAAAATAAAATGAATTTGATTGAAGAAGTGAAGAAAGAATTCAGTGAAGAAAGTGAAAAAGAGAAATTATATGCAGCAATTAATTATGATGAAACGCAAATCGATCAAACCTACCCACTTGGTTATATTTCACAAAAAATTTCCTTTGTCATCAAATCGATTAATTTGAATATTACTGATAAAGAGAAGAAAGTGCAAATATCTGAATTTTTTCTAAGTGAAGTTAAATTATTTTTGTCAATTTTGCCAACATCAAACGGTATTGATTTGAGATTGTCAGTGAATTCTATGAAAATGTTTGGCCTGCATAATAAATTAATACCAATAATTGAACCGATTCAAAGCACGAAAATGGCATTTAATATGATTGAGATTGAATTTGTTATGAACCCTTTTGAGAAAACTAAATATGATTTTGATGTCAAGATTCAAGCACAAGGTTTGAAAATAATTTATGACAATAAGACTATTAATAGGATGAGTGAGATGTTCACTGTTACAAGAGACGTCAATCTAGATGAAATACAAACACTGGCTTCTCTAAAATTAAATGAATTTCAACAGCGTTCACTACTTGGTCTAGAGTATGCAATCGAAAATCATAAAAAACTCAATCTTTCAGTCAATATTGAACCCTCATTTATTTTAATACCTGAAACGGGTTCAATCGATAGCGCAGATCATATTTTACTTATTTCACTTGGTCATTTTAATGTAGTTTCAAAATTAGTTGATTACGATAAAAAAGAGTTACAGGATATGGTGACCA
>BLXL01000774.1:0-27135 GCA_023170135.1 Acarapis woodi
TTGAATAATTAGAGTTTTGTTATACAATCGCAATCAGTAGAAAATTTATTCGATAAAAGAATTTGTAAATTAACCCTAATATAGACTTGATAATTTAAAAATTGACATTTTTTTTTATATCTTATATTCTTCAATAGAAATGTATAGGTGAAATGACACCATACCAAGAGAGCTGTTTGGTTCAATTGAAAAAACAAATTATTGAAACGCATTACAATCAAGGTAATCAATCGAATCAAACTAATATGAGTATGAGGAAAAAAATACCATCTGATCAAACTCTGATGAGATTTCTTTTGGCTCATAACTATAATTTAGAAAAAGCAAGAGAAATGCTTTGTTCATCGCTTGTTTGGCGCAAGAAACATCAAGTCGATAAAATACTTTCTTCATATAATTTACCGGAAGTAGTTCGAAATTATTTTCCCGGTATGTTTTTTTATCTGCTTACTCATTTATTTATATCGCTTCTTTTTTTTAAATTTATTTAAATTAAAATCGATTAGGTTGTTGGTTGAATAATGATAAAGATGGCAGACCTGTATATATGCTTATGGTTGGTCAAATGGATTTGAAAGGTTTTGTTCGATCTATTGGTCAAGAAGGTCTTGTGAAACTAACTTTGCTCATTTGCGAACAAGGATTAATAAAAGCTGAAGAAGCAACTAAGAAATTTGGAAAACCAATTAGTAGTTGGACACTCTTATTGGATTTAGAGGGTTTAAATATGCGTCATTTATGGCGTCCGGGCATCAAAACTGTTTTACATATAATTGAAATACTTGAAGATAATTATCCTGAAACATTGGGTCGAGTGATTATGACAAGGGCGCCAAGGTTTTTAAATTTTTTTTTTTCAATTAATTCGATTAACTCTAAAATGAAATCTTATATTTTTTTTCATATTCTCTTTTTAGAGTGTTTCCAATCATATGGACAATGTTATCGACATTTATAAATGAAAATACTTATCGTAAATTTATCTTTCTCGGTGATCAACAAGAACTTAAAATTCTTGAACAATTTATACATATAAAAGAGATACCTAAAATTTTGGGCGGTGAACTTAATAATCCGCCTTCTCTATTATTAGGCAGTTTAATACCTAAATCACACTATATGAGTGATGAAAAAGCAAAGGAATTAAATTTGCTTGATAATACTATGTACACGAATATATCACTAACCAAAGGTCAAACACATGAAATACTTTATGATATAAAAGATAGTCAATCCGTAATTTGTTGGGATTTCGACGTACTAAAGCAAGACATTATATTCAATTTCTACCGTTTGAATAGTAATCTTCAAAATTCTTTAAATAGCTGTACTTCTAATAAAGATGAAACAAAAATTGAAAAATCTCAATCTAAAGATAATCTTAATAATAATTTGGTAAAGAAGCATGGCAGTAAAGAAAATGTAAATCATAGTGATACGAGTAGTGTAATTGTTAATCCAGATAAAATTAAGACATCAAATAGTCAAGATTCGATCAATAATGAATTGATTGATAAACAAACGCAAAATCGACAAAGTGGAGATGCATCGTGTGGTCTTATTATACCGAAAAATTGGCAACTCCATAAAGATTTTCAACAAATCGAGCCTGAAATGATTTGCAGGGAGGGTGATAGTATACAGGTAAGTAGAAAAAAGTTTGAAGATTTTCGAATCTAAACTATAATTACTAATTTTACACTAGGGTTCACATATCACTTGTAAACCTGGAAAATATGTGCTACAATGGAAGTACATAGATCCTTCTGTTAATCACCACCACTCTTTCACATCTCATAAGGCTAAATTTATGCTCTATACTGAAATTATAAAATCAAAAACATTTAAAGGTTCCATGACGAGCTTGTCAAGCTTGCATTCATCACATTCGGGGACAATGCCAAGTTGTCAATCAGCCAACGGATCATATCCGTCCAATTAGTTGCCAACAACAATCCATATTTTGAAAATTTTTCTCTCTATTTTAAACGTACCTCAATTTTTTTTATTCAAGTTTTGTTAATAATTTACCTGAATCCGACCCTCTTTCTAATTACACATTTAATAGGCATTCATATAAGAATATGAAATTTTGGAAAACAAATTTTTGTGATTTGAAACGATAACTTCTTCAATTAACGATCAAACTCACATATGAAAATTTGAATTCGCCTAATTTTACAAACGGTCTAGCCAATAAAACAAAATTTGAAGTCAATTCACCAATCTAGTTGAGCTCACGTACAATTGCTAGTCTTGGCTTTTTTTAATTTGAAAACAGAAAAATAATTACAGCGATAATTTCATTTTCAAGTCAAAATGTCTGGGACAATTTGTAAAGTAACATGTTCCGGCATTTCAAATTTTCAGATTATTCTAATTCAAGTACAATATGCAAACCAATTTAGGTCTTTATCACCGATACAACTACTAACATGTACAAGCCTAGACATTATTATTTAGGTGTATTTTTGTTTTTATTTGAATGTGTATTGTTTTATTAAATTTAATAATTTCAAAAGTAAAAATTTTAATAAATTTGAGAACGACAATTTTTGGAGATTTATTTGAAGGTTTTGTACTTCAAACAGGAAATTCGAATTTCCGATATTTTTCAATTAAATTATATTATTGTTTCGATTCAATAATCTTTAGATTTAGAAAATTGATTTGAAAATAATCAAGTAAGAAAAAAATAAATTTTTTACTCGGTAAAATTTTTAAGAGAAAATTATTTAAAAATTTAGTCGATATTGAACCAATAATTTGATATAAACTGACACTACAACATTTACAACTATTATAAATTTGAAAATTAATTTTAATTTATTAAACAGATGTCTAATATAAATTGTGCCATTTATTATATTAGCTAATTTTGACTAAATTTAAAGTTTTGTTAATTAGATTTATTATAAGGAAAAAAATTTGAAAATCAGAATTTATAATTTTTTTTTAATATGTGACCTAAAGTTAAATGATTTTCAATTGCTCATATCTGAAATATTTAAAGGCAAACTGTATCTCAAAGTGTTTTTTCTGTTGTGTTACCAAATAATGAATTTGAAATAATCAAAAATTAATAAGATCTGCCACGAGAATTTGTCTGTTTAATGTGAAATATTGAAGTGCAAATCTATGATTCATAAAACTTGCAATATAAATAGCATATGATCGATATTAAATGTCAAAAAATTACACTAAATTTTTTTTCTAATAACATATAATATTTAAATATTCAATATTGAAAAATTTAAGTGGATTAAGTGCTTTAAATTTTCATTATTTCGGATATTTTTAATTTAGATTTAAAAATTATATTATTTTTATTTTTCACTAAAATTGTAGATATTTTAAAATTATATATAATCTCGAACTTCGAAATACAATTTATCAGATTTTTTTCATTTTTTATGTATTTGTAATTTGAGATCGATTTGCAAAGACGTTTTCTAATTAATTTATTAAAATTATTTTAAATTTTTTGTAAGAAAATTGTCACCTTCTTCTCTAATTAGATATTTTTTTCCAAGACAAATTGATTCACAAATAAAATAAATCCAAATCAAAATAACCTTTATGTTGTTTCAATAAATGGTTGTTTTTCTTATTTTAATTTTCCATTCAAAATAATTTAGATTTATTTTGAAATATATTTTTAACTAAACTAGTGTATCTATTTTTAATCTCTATCAGAAATCAAAATTTTTGTAAATTTCTGTACATTCATTTTTAAACTTATTTTTTGACCTCATTTTCTAATCGTTTCCGTCTAATTCAAAAAGTCTCGTGTTTTTTTTTAAATAACCAGATTCAATCATTTTTCAGTGGCTAAATCTCAATTCGAAAAACATTACTTGATTTTGTTTTAGAGTATAAATTATAATTTCATTTCAAAAAAATGTATTCATTAACTAATCAGTATCAATTGATTATTATTCATGAATATAATTTTTTCCATTAGATTTTAAGAAATCATATTTCTTGCAATGATTAAATTTTAATTAATTTTATTTTAATGAGAATATACCTTAATTTTGACAATATGAATTGATGATGTAATTTAAAATTCATTTTGGCAGCCAATAATAGGTTTTTTTCACTAAACTTTCCCTCTAAATCTTTTACATTTAAATCGTGATAATTTTCGATGGTTTGAATTCAATATATTTAAATCTATAAATTTTTATAATGAATTTTGAAATCTTATAAATTCAAAATGATTTATTATTTACGCTCTATTTAGAATTTTTCAAATAATTTAGTGGATTTTATTAAATTCGAATCTTGCGCGCTCTTTAGAAAATTTAATGAATAATAATTATACCGCTAGATGACTAGAGATAGAAAATTTTGCAAGTACTTAAGTGCTATATTTTTTATTATTATTTTGAATCTAAGATTGGGTGGTGCTTATAAAAAAGAAAGCAATTCTTACATTGCTTTATAAAATACACAAAACTATTCGCCACTATTTTTTTTTTTGCTCATTTATTTAATAACTTCAATTTTTGTAAACAAAGTTTTCTTATTTAGCCCGCTCATAAGTTAGTCTCGTATCGAGTGTTTAGGATATGGACATCAGTATTGCAAGGTTTCTGTCAAAAAGAAAGTTTTTTGAAAAAAAAAATTTATTAAAAAATAGATAGAAATTAAATATTCGTTCGCATATGCTTCTATTTGATATTTTGAATGAGCAATTCGATGGATTAGATAAAAATTTACTATTATGTATGTGTATGAAGTTTTTAACTTCTTCTGACCACTCATTCGCACTTTATATATCTTGCAATTACAATTTTGTGCAATAAATGTGTCATCTTCATCAAAAGTGATAATCGCTTTCCTTTTACATAATGTTACTCAATACCATATTCACTCTTTTTTTAATAAAACGTGTGTTTACATTTAATTTTGAACCTAAGTTACCTGTTATTAAACAGGGACCTAAAAATTCTTATTTCGGATATTCAGTTGCCGAACATACAATTTTAGATCAAAATAATCGAACAACTGATGCTTTGTAAGTTTTTTTTTTTTTTTTTTTTCTTTTTCTTATTTTTCAATTCACAATCAACGTTTATTATTTTAAAAAATGAATATTATTTTATTTGATTATTGATTGAAATCAATTTTACAGAAAAATAAATCTAATTCTTGCGTAGCTTGAATGGTTAATTCAAATTTGAAGCTCAAAAAGATATCATATTTGATACACTTTTTCATTCTATGTAAAATAAATATAGTCGGATAGAATTTACATTTTTTCTAATGATTTTTTATGAAAAATTGAATAACTTGTAAAATTTTCTTCAAAACCATCCAATAAATAACATATTAAGGGAAAAAAAAAAACCTTTTAGCTTTCTGATGATATAATATATATATTATATATATATTAATATGATCATAATAGGTAAAACTGTTCAATTGGCACTAAAAATCTGTTTTCAAAAATTTGATTATAAACGAATTTTTTAATGAAGCCAGATTGAAATTAGCAAAATTTTTTTGTTTTGTCAAAAAATAAGAATTATAATTTAAAAAAAATTAATTTCAAATATGAATTCATGCTTAAATTGATTAAATTGACTTCATCTGGTTTATATTTTTTTATTTATTTTTACTATATAAAAAGGACAAAACAGGTAGTTTTTGTATAAAAATATTTTTAAATAACTTATATTGAGAATATTTGAAATGAATTATTCTACAGATTTGAAACAGTAATTTTTTATTGCTCTTTTAAATAAACACATTTTCTTAATTTCACTTCAGTCTATACTCTAAACTTCTCTCTAAAAGGTAGCCTTCTTAATAGAACTTTTCAAAAGGTTTTTTTGTAAGCATTTAATACAAAATATCTTACACACCTAATATAGCCAATGCGTATATATAATTCTAATTAAATTTTGCGCTTAATATTTTTGAACTATAAAATTTAGATTTTATATCTCAGAAATTTTTCGAATAAATATTTCTTATTCTTTTTTAAATGTGAATAATTTAATTAAATCGATTTTTTATCATTTAATAAATTGAATAAAAATGAATTTTTCTTTTCAATTTCTTAGAATATAAAAGTGAATTAAACCTAATTAATGTTTTCAAACTATAAATATAACCGACAAAAACATCATTTTACAATTTTTTCAAATTTATCAAAATCTCTGAATTTCAGCCGAATCTCTTCGCAATTTTTAGTTTAAAAAAGTTTTTTATAGGAAAAAAATATTTAATTTCAAATTTTCACAGTTGCCTATAAATTTTTTTTCTTATACTCTGAAAATTATTAAACCTCATAGTGGAATTTAAAAAAAAAATTAAGAGTCCTATAAGCGGGGTGTCTCTCATGGGCAATAAGATAATGAGTATTAAGCTATTGTGTTTGTAATTATATGTAGAACTATATGACTTGTTAAAATCTTGTCAGTTTTAGCTGTTGATTATTTAAAAGAAAAAAAAAAGAAACAGATCTTATGGACACGTAAAACGAAGAGAAATAAAAAAGCTTACTTTTGCATAAATTCTGATTGATTGTCGAGTGAAGAAGACACTTGAAAATAGGTTTTATTTGCAACGAATATTTTTAAATGTGGTTTTTGTCATATATTACTAATCTAAAGAAAACGTGAAATATTAATAAATGAACCAAAAATGTGTGCCGGCGAAAACGAGAGCTTGCTTGAATTAAAATTTAAAATTATGACTGATAATAGGAGATGTTCTAAGTTACAAGGACAGTATGACTAATTCATTCAAACTAGATCTACAGAAAAAGAGAGAGAGAAAAAGAGAGAGAGAGAGAGTGAGAGAGCAAAGTACAAAAAGAAAATATAAAAAATTGAATGAGAAATAGAAAATCAAGAAAATATGAAAAAAGAGAACTTTGAGCAATGAATCGAACATTTTTCAACGAACGGAAAAAAGTAAGCAATATTAGGGCATAGTATATTTTAAGATTAAACGCCCTGGCTTTTTTTTTTTATTAACAAACATTTTTCTTCTCATTACGTGGGCTGTTTTTAAAGGTTAATTCAAAATCTGTAGTACACACTTACCACATAATGCATATCTAATTTAATTCTTCGCACTTTCTTGTTCTCTCTAAATATATATAAGCAATTATTAATTAAGTTTAAAAAAAATGTCCTATAAATTTTAATATTTCATATAAGGTAATTGTACTCCAGAATTGTGAATTCTAATGTTTATTTAAAAAACTGTTTTCCACTATTTGATTTTATGATTTCCGTCGGAAGTTATTTCTTATACATATATATAATTTACTACGTATTTTTTTAACTTTTTTACGTGTTATTTTCTCAATTTATATTTTCCTTCATTTGCTTATTAATTCATTTAAATTTATTCAACTTTTTTTTCCTACAACCCATTGCTAATCAAATACACTATCGATCAAAAATCAAAATAAAATTTCATAAAAACAGAATAATTGTTGGCGCACCTTTGGCTCAAATTCATGATCTCAGATCAGGTGGTGTTTTCAAATGTAAATTAAATACAAACAAAAATGACTGTGTCCCATTAAAAATAGATCAAGATGATAAAAATCAATTTAATGCAATTAAGGAAAATCAGTGGCTAGGTGTAACAGTCAAATCACAAGGTCCAGGTGGATATGTTATGACTTGTGCTCATCGTTATATTTTGAATGGCACAGGTAATCAACTTAATTTTATGATTACTTTTTTTTTTGAAAAACAAATAATATTTAAATATTAAGATTTTTTTTTGCTTTTAAAAAAGGCTATCAATGGGGCCAAGGTATATGTTATTCTTTGACCCAACATTTGAGTTTTCATCGAGCTTGGGCACCTTGTGAGAACCGGCCAACCACCAAAGCACATGAGCAATATGGCTATTGTCAGGCGGGAACAAGTGGTGATGTGTCGTCTGATCATGAAATAATTATTGGAACACCAGGGCCATATGTATGGCGTGGTACAGTTTTTACCAATTCTATTACATTCCAAATTCGTGATGATAAGCAATGGTACTCAGTTGCTCTGGAAAATAATTCGCCTGTTGATAAATACAGCTATTTAGGTATGAGTGTGGCGTCAGGCAAAATGATCAACAATCGTATGACCTATATAACTGGTGCTCCTCGGTCAAATGGTACCGGGCAAGTTCTTTTATTCACAAAGCGTCAAAATAGTGATCGCCGTTCATATTTTGGGCGTCTGATAGACGGTAAAAGTTCGCCAGAACTTGTGAAAGAACTTGTAATTGATGGAGATCAATTTGCATCATCATTCGGTTACACGCTTGCTGTCTTAGATTTGAATGGCGATAAACATATTGATCTTGTTGTTGGTGCTCCATTTTATTATAACTCAAAAAAGGGTCATTCTGGAGGGGCAGTCTATGTATATTTAAATAGAGACGGAAAAGGGCCAACCACAAAGCCTGATCAACAATTGTTGGGTAATTCAGATAGTAGATTTGGTTTTGCGTTGGCCAATTTAGATGATATAAACAAAGACGGTTTTCAAGATCTCGCAATCGGAAGTCCGTACGATTCAGATGGCGGTGCAGTGTACATTTATCTTGGAAGTGAAAATGGAGAATTAAATCCAGTGCAAACAATTTATGCATCTGATATACCAATTGACATACCATTGAAAACATTTGGCTATTCTTTATCTGGTGGAATAGATTTAGACGAAAACGGTTATCCAGATCTTCTGGTTGGTGCTTACGAAAGTGATACGGTCATATTGCTGCGAACAAGACCCATAATTGACATTGAAACATCAGTTTATGGCAAACTTGACAACATCGATCCGACACAATCTGGCTGTGAGGAGGATAGAAATTCAAAGTTGACTTGTTTTAGCATTAATGTTTGTTTTAAAATCAAAACTCCATTGCGTAATTCGAATCAACTACAACTTGAATATAAGATTGAAGCTGAAACATTCGAGAACCATCGTAAATATTATCGAGTTAAATTTAATTCGACTAAAGACACAGATACGCCTAATATAGTACGTAAAACAGTTCAAATCGGCACAGTTATTGAAAGTGAGAGAGAAAAATGTTCAAAAGAGCTTGTCTATTTAAAAATGAATAAAGATAAGTCAGATATTCAAAATCCAATTAAATTCCAGCTTACATTCAAACTTAATACAAGTGGATATAGTAAGATTAAGCAAAATGATCGATTACCAGAAATTAATCGATATCCAGTACTTAATAAAATTGAAGCACAAAAAATATTCGAAGCTAGATTCCATAAAGATTGCGGTCCAGATGATGTGTGCGAAAGTGATATTCGACTTGATGCCGATTTATCATTAAAAAAGAATAATGATAACGTTTATTTGCTTGAATTAGAAGAGAAGCAATTCAATATAAGTATAGTAGTCTCCAATCGAAATGAGCCAGCATACGACGCCAAAGTCTATATTGAACATCATTATGGCCTTAATTATGTAAAAATGAATGTTATTGTAAGTAGTTGACTGTGTGTTTGAAATTACGACTGATCTAAGGACATTTTCAAATTTCTATTAGAGGGGAGATACAGTCGATTGCTTGCCAAAGAAAACTTACATTGAATGTGGTTTGGGAAATCCATTTCTTAAAGGCGAATCACAATTCATTCTTTCATTCTCGCCAAATTCGGCACTTGATGAAGAATCAAAAATCTATTTTAAAATTCATGCAAACACGTGAGTTGATTTTTTCTATTTTAATTTAAAAATTTATATCCTTTTTTTTTTTTTGTTCATTTGAAATAAAAAATAGCACAAGCAATGATTTATTCGAAATGAAAAATACTGAAAACTTTGAAATTGATGTTATAAGGCGTGCAGAACTTGAGATTTTGGGCGTTGAAAATCCATCACAGGCTCTTTATGGTGCAGTGACTAAAACTAACATTGTATGTAATTTTAATGACTAATTGTTTATGACTTATGAACGAATCAATTCTATATTATTTTGAAAAAGGAAAATGTTGAGGATATTGGTCCAGAAACCATACATAGATATATCGTCGCAAATTACGGACCATGGAAGGCTAAGTCAGTTATAATTGATATTCAATGGCCATTTGAAATGCATAGTGGCTATCATCGGGATGGTGGTAAACAATTACTCTATTTAGTATCAGCCAACGTAACAAACGGTGGCCAATGTACCTTTACAGATCATTTCAAGCCTAATAGTTACGCATTAAAAAATAATCGCCCAAAGCGTGAAGCAATTATCACATCTAAGGAAATGAAAGAAGATGGAAAAACTTTAAATATCGTTCAAATGGTAATATTCCAAAAAAAATTAACAGTGCAATATTTCTTCTCAAATTTACCTTTTTTTCGATTTATAAGGACTGTAAATTTAGAACAGCCAAATGTTACACATTCACTTGTCATATACCTCTATTGAATATTCAATCAAATGCTGTAATCACACTAGTCGGGAGATTATGGAACGCAACTTTAGCCGAAAACTATGCTTATGGGATAAATCAAGTACATGTTGTTTCCAGAGCGAAAGTTTACTTAGATAAACAATCAAATATAAAGCCATTAGAATCTGATAATCTATTTGATACTGAAGCCAGTGCTAAAACGAGAGCTTATCCAGATCTATCGAGTCTGCCTGCTCAAAAACCATCGATTTGGATCATAATTCTCGGTAAAAAATCTATTTTTATACTTTAATAATTGTAAATGAAAAATTTTTTTAACTTTTTTTTTTTTTACAAATCGAATAATTCAAACATCAATGCCATACTACAAAATGCATAAACTTTAGCGATAATATTCGGTGTCTTAATTTTAATAGGTTTAGTAATAGCTTTATGGAAATGTGGATTTTTTAAAAGGAAAAAAACGGGTTATTTACCAGCTGCACAAGAAGATGAAGATTTTTAAAAGGCTAAAAATGTTGTTTTTCTAATATTTATTTTTTCAAACGAATTATGCATTTTTTTTTTTTGATCACCTCAATTCATTAGTCTAATGCGGTGTAAAACTTAATTTTTGTAAATATATTTCGTCAATATTTAGATCATTTTTAATTTAAATTTTATATCCAATTTTGTTAAATAGTTTTAATCATTAGTTTGTCTCTTGTTATTTATTATTGAAAGAAAGGATCATTAAACTCCTTTTTTTAGATTAAACTATATCATTCACATATGTGATAATTCGCTTTTTTTTTTAAATAAATAAGAGTAGCATAGCACAAATTTGTTACTAACATTTGTAAATCTTATTCGAAATGACAAAAATTCGATTGAATAAAAATCAATGACTTAAGACTAATAAAAAAATGTTAACCTATTGAAGAAATCAAATTTAATTTCTAATTTTTTGATTTGATTAAATAATGTTTAAATATTTGAATTAGTTAAGAACAAAGTTTTTGGTTTATTGAATTCCACTCTTTTATGACATGAAATAATAAATAATATTCAAAATATATATATTAAATTTTTATTGAAAAGACTAAATTTCAATGACAGTCAAATTATAAAGACAAAATTTGTGAAATTTTCGACTTAAGATGAATTCAGATTAAAAAACGTCTAATTTTTCAATGCATTTAAAAAATCTGATGTCAGCATATAAAATATGAAATTTTTAAAATCTGTTTCTAGTCTTTTGTTTGAAAAAAATCTTCTGAATAATCTGTTGATATTAATTTTTTTATTTAGACTCCAAAGAAATTTTTTTCTTAAATAAATCAAATTAAGATCATCACGATGTTTAACTAAATGAATTTTAATAAAATAATTAAAAATAAAAAAACAAAAACTAATAGGAGAAAATCCGAGAAAGGAGTTTTCAAGATAAAGCAGTTTTTTCTGAATGTAAAAAAAAATGTAAAAAAATTCTATATCTAAAGTTGTGGATGTGTGGTGCTTTCAAAAAAAAAAAAAATAAAAACATAAAAATTATTATTTTGATAGAAAAAATTGTTGGAATTCGTGAAGTAATACTTGGATTAAAAAGAATGTCTTAATGAATTTTGTATTTATTGAATAAAATTCGAAAAATGGATGTCAAAAAGATAGACATTCAGAATTTGAATAAGGAAGCAAAATTAAATGCGATTAAACATATATGCAATGTGTTCCAACGACCACATCAACTCGAAAAAGTGGATCAACATAAAAAGCGAATATTAAGAAAAAATGTAAGTTTGTTTTCTAGAAATAAAATTTGATTTCAGAAAATGACCACAAATTTTTAATCAACTAAACAAAAAATTTTTACTCAATTAGGCATCAGTTGAAGGTATGTTAAAAACAGCAATGCAAACTCAATTAGATGGTGTGAAAAGTGGTTTCATTCATCTTAAAACTTCTTTAGCCGATATTCAAGAAGTTAAATTAAATTTAAAAGAAGACGAAGACACATTGATAACTATACCTACCCTTGTGGATAAATTAAAAAATGTACGTGATGAAAGCATGAAACATACACAATATGCAGCTGCAATGGAAAATTTAAAGCACATTTTTAGTGTACCTGAATCTGTACAGCGAACTAGAGAATCGATTGCGCAAGGTAAATTGTTAAAAGCACATCAAGAGTTGAGTGAGCTAGAAAATTCAAGAGATGGTTTACTTTATGAAATGCATCGTTTACCTAGTACCAATCCGGCAGATAAAAATATGCTCAAACATTATTTCAGTGAGGTCGAAAAATTATCAGATGAACTAGGTAAACAATTATGGTTACATATTCGTATGACACTCAATTCAGCCAAAAATAATCCAGCTGTTATCGTTACCGCCATCCGAATAATTGAGCGTGAAGAAAAAGCTGACGAAATCGCTTTAAAGAAATATGAATCATTAGGCTTTTTGCCTCATGGTAGACCAAAGCAGTGGAAAAAGCGTGTATTTGAAATCCTTGAGGAAGCGGTAAGTGAACGCATATCAGGCAGTCAATTAGAAGATAGATCACAAGAAAAAATGTGGCTAGTACGTCATTTAGAAATTATAAGAAGATTGATTCTTCAAGATTTGAAAGTAGTCAAATATGCGTGTGTGAATTGTTTCAAGCCAAGTTATATGATTGTATCAGAAATGTTTAAATTATATCATCGATGCTTGAGTAGTCATTTGCAAGAGATTGCATTGCAATTAGAAGGTAACGAATATGTTACATTGTTGAATTGGGCACATTCATATGAAGGTCCTGATTTGTTAGGTCACCCTGATTTAAATTTTGATCTCAAATCAGAGAATTTAGATCCGCTCCTTTCCAATGAATTGAGTCAAGAACTTTCAAACAAATATCTTCAAACCATTGATAAAAATTACAAAGATTGGATGACCAATACTATAAATCGCGAATCAAAAGATTGGTATGGCAACACACCACCTGATATGGATGATGATAAGCATTATCAGACTCAGGCGCCCATGATTGTATTTTCCATGATAAACCAACATCTTGATGTTGCGAGAACTGTTGATTCATATTTAGTCATGAAAGTTTTGATTATTAGTCTAGAGCATTTAATGTCATTCGCCAAACAGTATCGAGAAGCAATTATGCATTTCTCAAAAGTACATTTTGAAGATCGATCTAAATACAAATTCTTCACATCGTTTATGATAGCAACAACAAATAATTGCCTCACTTTTCCAGAAATGGCATCTAAATTTGGTACTGTAATTTCTGCTGAATGTGGAAAAAAATTTCAACAACATGAAAAAGAATATAACTTGGCTCTAAAAAATGTAAAAGATACATTTGAAAATGTTCGAAAGAATAATATTGATCTATTGTTAAAAGATTTATTTTTAGACATTGAAAAAGAAATTCAAAAAGTTGGTACTAAAGATTGGTTAGATGATAAAGGTTTAACAATAACGGAAAGCGTAAAGTTAACAATCGATGATTATGTACATGATTACGAACACTTAATTAACAGAAACTTTCAAAATTTGTGTGCAGTTTTAGAGATGAAACTGGCTACTTGTTATTTGCAGGCATTATTGCAAAAGAAAATCACATTCAAAGATGCTCAACAGAGAGAACATTTCGCTAAAAAATTCGAACGAGAAATTCATATTCTTAAATTATCGATTGCCAAACTGCCTAGCTACGATGATTCTGGTCAATCACCTTTCGATTGTTTTCCACTCTTGACCGAATGCTTAAAATTAAAAGATATAAGTAATATGTTGTATTTGGAAGTATCGGTATGTCGCTAAAATTTTTTCACATATTTTAAAGTACTGATTTCTATTTCATATATAATATATTTAGGGTCTAATTAAAAGTTATCCAGATGTAACTGTGGATCAACTTACCGGTCTATTTAGCTTACGTGAAGACATGAATAAAATGAATATAAGAAGGGTATGAATTTCCTTTTTATTTATGAATATTTTATTAATTTAATTAAATTAAACTAAAATTTCTTTTTTATTAAATAAAGACTGTAGTTGAGATGATGGGCGATTTAGGCGAACTAAGGACAAATAAGAAAACAATCTTTTCACATTTAGAACTAGCTAATTGATTAGCTTACGATTAGCAGTATTAAATTATATTATTTAATTTATTCGTGAATCAATTTGCAATTATTTTATTAATAAAAATTATCATTAATTTGTTTCTTTTCCGTAATGACTTACATCATAATTATCATCTACAAATTCTTTATTGCTTTGTTGTCTTTGTTGAGAAAATGTAAATGGTGACTGCAGATAAGGACTATTTTGCGGTTTAAATGTCGATTGCTCTTTTTTTCTAACATTCTGAGAATTTGATTCATTAAATGAATCAGAGTATAGCGATTGTGATCTATAATTAGTTACATCTTTTTTTAATCCTTTTTAAAAAAAAGAAAAAAAAATAATCATTCGATTTTTTATAGGTGAAAATTAAACTTAAAACTTACTTTCGATTCTTTGTAGAAAATCAGGATTATTATTTAACAATCGGCCCCAACAAACAGGTGTCCATAAGATTTTTGTTCCAAAATAAACAAAAATTGATTGCCAAATTAGAGCTGGAAGTGTAAATGGTTTCAAATTTTTCACCGAATTATATTGTCGTAAACAAATGAACCCAACAACAGAAGGTACACCTTGAAAAGAAACAATTTAATTTGAGCAGCATTTTTAAGCAATTGAACTTACTGAAAAACCAAAATCCTTGTTTGTTACAATCTCTTATTAATTTCGCTTCTTGAGGAGTAAACTCGAATCCATTGATATTTTTATTCGCTAAACTTTGCTGATTTATAATATTCGTTCGATTATTGTTTTGAACATTAGATAAATTCCATTGATTGCTTGACGTATTCTTTACTTGGTTTGACCATTTTGCATTCGATTGATCATCTCTATTTAAATTATTATAATAGGGATTCAAACCTTCTTGGGATGTAAAATTCGAATTTTCACTTGTTTCTGTATTAGTTGGTTCTCTGAACAAAGGTTGGTAATTTGCTGTACTAAATTGCTCGAATTTATCAGGCGTATCTTGTTCCATTCTTTGTTTTCTCAAAAATAAAGATCAGAAAATCTTAGATTAAAAATAATCACTAGCTTTAAAATACAACTATATTTGATCCCATTAATTTATAAATCTAAATAGTTTATGGACATTATCTCAAAATTTTAACCAAAATTAAAATAACTTTTTTTTTGAAATCATGTTGACCTCAGCGCTGAATAATCAGCTGGCGCGCTTTTTATCACAAATTTAAAAATTCGAACCAATCAAAGATTTTTCAGTAATAAAAAATAAATTTATTTTCAAATACGCGTCTTTTCTAATCTATATATAATTTTACATTTAATTAAGTCACAAATCAAGGGTTCAAAAATTTAAAGTTGATTTGATAGTATTAATTGAACATCCAGAAACATTAAGCGCAATGATACATGTTATACCAACTAGTAGATATATTAGACTTATTGTTACAACATACGAATAAATAGCATTCAACAAGGTGATTTCAGAGGCAATTAAATGAGAAAAAATGACGTAAAAAATAAGCTTAATATTTTTTTGATCACATCCTTTGAAAAAAATTACTCCCCAAAAAATATGTAGAAGTATAAAGCCGAGAGTGAGAAAAGATGATGATATGAAAAAGTAACTTGAATCTCCATCTATTCCCAAAGTGCCTGGACCAACAGAATCAGCTAGAATATTAAGTAGTGAAAATGCACCGCTCATTAGACCGAAACCAAGTCCGCATACTTAACACATGAAAAAAATATACATTCAGAATCGTGAAAATTATTCTCAATAATGTTATAAAATAAAATTACCATAAGACAACACGGCTCTATTTGTTTTAATTACATTACCCGGACTGTTTCCCACTTCGGATACTTTTTGAAGGCCTCGCTCAGCATTTCTTTTGGCAGAGTGAATAAATTTATGTTTTTTAAATATCTTGTACACATGATAATTAAAATAAATTACCTTATTAATTTATACAGCAAATATCTGAATGCTTCTTGAATAAGAATGGAAAGTATGATGCCCGCGATCAGATAATTACCGAGAAAACTTATAAAAAACCAAAAAAATGAGGAAACAAGTAGAGAAAGAAGCCAGAAAAAGGCGCTAATACCGTAAAAAAAACCCTTAGTTTATTTATCACAAAAAAATCAATAAAATTAAATTTTAAAGAGGAAAGGCTCAAACTTACGCCGAGATGAGTATGATTATTCGAATTGGATCAGTGGATATAGTTGTGACGAATAGGGATAATGATGGACCGAACGCGATCATTGAACAACCAAAAAATTCAAGAAACGTCATATTTGTCGAGAAAAAATAAATAAATAATTACGTAAAGATAAGATCTGTTCAAATTATCACAATTGGTAGCTAAAAATCTGACACCCCGTTTTCGCAGAGCCGATTGTTAAAGTGAAAAACAGTGAACAAAAAAAAAACAAAAACAAAAAATTTATATACACATCCCTTATAAACTGAAATTCGAATTTCGATTACAAAAAATGAATCGTTTTGAAGTGAAAAAAGAAATGAATTATTTAGTGGAGAGTTCTTAAGAGTGCGCCATGGTTGCATAGTTTGTTTTCAAAATAAGTAATGTCTATATATGTTGAGCATTGATTTTTAAGAACTTTTTTAAATTCTAATTTTTAAATATAAATTTTGATCAATTATATAAATCATAACCTATATATATAAATTATGAATCTATTAATCTAATTATTAATCTATTATAAAATTGTGTTTAGTATGATAAGATAGTCAAATGAATAATTTAAATGTGTTACATTTGATTCACGATTTTGAGTTCATTTTCATTGTTTTCGAATTTGAAGAAAAATCTTCTTATCTGGAAAAAATTTATAAAGCAGTGAAACCAGTTTCTAAAATTAGAATAGAAAATATTTTTCCGCAAAATTATGTATATTTACCAAATAAAAAAATCATACTAGGTTTTGAATTAATTAATTAGTTCGAAATAGAAAATAAAAGTAGATGATTAAGCATTAAATTTTATTAAAAATGTAAAACATTTAAAAGTATGGTACATAAAGTGTGTGTGAAGAAATTTGTATCAATTAAAATTCTAATCTAAATGATATTTGAAATTTTCTCGATTCTAGCAAAAAAAAGGTAAAATAATGAACAAATTCACAGCAAGTTGTTTTATATTTGTGTGTCCTTTTGTGTTTAGAAGAAAGGAGTAAGAATTAAAAAAGAAAAAGGTCAAAAAAATAAAAAAAAAAAAACATGCGATCATCATTGAAAAGGCGAGAAAGAACTGATGGGTGTATCAAAATTTAAATTAATCATTAAAAAAAACTGCCTAAACAATCAAAAAATATAAGTTATAAATTGACTTATTTCAATCATCCCGAACACATGCACATCTGTTGATTTTATTATAAAGAAAGGAATTTGTTTCTTACTAATAATTATTTGGTTTTTCTTGATTAAGCAGGCCAATTCATTTGGAAAAAAAATGATTTCTCTAAGAAATTTCTTTTTTAAAATTTGATATCAACAAATCATAGGAATAATAATTAAATTTAGCACATTGTGATGAATGCCAAAATAAAGAACTATTATTTTGGAGTTTTAGTACGTTTTTTATTTTAAGAGTCCCTGTTGAAGAATTTGGAGCTGTTCGGGCGTTAAGTTTAGTTGTAATTGTTGTAGAATTTGCGCTTGGAGTTGTTGTTGTTGAAGTTGTTGAGCGAATAATTGCTGTTGTCTGATTTGTAACATTTGTGCCTGTTGCATTTGAGCTTGACCAGCTAATCTACTCAAAACAGTTCTTTCAGACAAGAGAAGACGTTGTGATACGGACTGAACTCTTGTTAGCGTTTGCGGTAATCTTGTTGCATCATTCTTTAATTCATTTAGCATATCATCTAGTTGATTTAAAACATTTTTTAACACTATATTAGCTTGTTTATTTCCATTTTGTTGTTCCTTAATAAGATGTTGATTAGCTTCTGCTATACATTCCATTTCATTGAAACGAGTGTTTAATGATAAAACTGGATTGGCTTGATCTTGGGTTAAATTAAGTTGTTTAGCACGTCTTAACTGTTCTTCAATTGCAAGTGATTGTTCGAGCAATTTAAATCGACGGGCAATAAATTTGTTTTTAATTTCAAGAAAGTTTCCTTTATTGATATCCATTTTGAATGGTTCATTTATAATATTGAATACTGGATCAGTTTGAATATCTTGCCAACGACTGTAGCCATGTTTTACAATGCCGGCCAATAACCAATAATCGTGTCTTCGATGCCAAATTTCATATTCATGATCTTGGGCAACTTGCTCTTCGGTCTGCCAAATTGAATGCAATTCTGAAAAACCACCATCAGCAATATTGAACATAAATTTAAGTTTATTTGATTTTTTTGGCGATTTATCATTTTCTTTGTTAGAAGATTCATTATCTGAATTTTCTTTTTTAATTGCAGAATCATTAATATCTTTGATCGTTTCTTCTTTTTTCTCTTGTTTAATTGCCTTATCATTCATCTTGCTATCTGATTCCTCATTTTTATCATCTTGATCTTCTTTTGATTCTATATTTTCTTCATCGTTCTTAGTTTCAATTTTTTCCTCTTCCTTATTGTTTTTATTTTCTTCCTCTTGTTTTTCATTCTCAACTTCTACTTTTTCCTCTACCTCTTCAATTTCTTTATTTGAACAAGTTTTTTCTTTTTCATCATCTTTATCATCTTTTTTAATAGGTGTCAAATCTTTTTCATTTTTAACTATTTGACTTTTTGTTTTCGAATCATTGTCTGCACATTGTTGTTCATCTTCTTTTTTATTCTCTGAAACTTTTAATTCTTTTTCGTTTGAGTTATTTTGTAAATTCTCTTTGAATAGTTCATCACTGTTTGTCAAAATTTCTTGCTGATTATTTATTTCGTCTAAAGGCATGCTATAATTACCGTTCTTATCTTCATATTCTTTAACTTTTTTTCTTATCAATGCCATAGTACCGATTCGTGTTAAAACTTGTTGTCGATTTAAGCCTTCTCTTGGTACGCCATCAGCGAAAGTTTCTGTGCTATCAGCACCTGGTTCACATAAATGACGCATAAAAAGTGCTACATATGCTCTAAAATGTCTTTCAGGTTTACCACGCAGATCTCTAGCCAACCAAGCAGAATTCTGGGAATTAACAGGAGGCATTCCATATCGCATAATTGCATTTAAGAATGATTTACGTTGTCTTGGATTAAAACCAAGTACCTATTCAATATTAAAAAAAAAAATGTTAAGAATAGCCTTTGATTTATTCTATTAAAATTTAAAAGAAAAATCCTTAGAAATAAACTTTTTTACTCTAAGCTACTCAAATCATGAGAAACCAGATTAGCAAAAAATAATGCAGTTTAATTTATTTGCTAGGTTTTGAAGCTTTAAAAATGGAAATAATAAAAAAAATAAGCGAATACCTCAATATTGCCTCCGACTCGTGCAAGCAAAGGCGGCATTGGTCTATCACGTTCATTTTGATTGGCACGTAATCTCCGTCTACCACCCTTCTCTTCGATCCTGTCAAAGTCATCATCATCTTTTTTTATAATAAAAAGATCAAATAATATTATATTTAAAAGTAAAAATTATTTATTTAAAAAAAAACAAACCTGATAAATTAGCAGACCCCTCTGAGCCATTGTATTCAGACATATTTTCTTGCCAATTCGCATCTTCTTGATTATCTCTAGCTGTAGCACTATCAGTGTAATTGACCTGTTTACGAACACGTTTACCCTTTCCGAAAGTTTTAGATAAATCTTCTTGATGTTGTTCAAAATGATGTCTAAGTAATTTTTCCCAATATGCTGGATCAGCTGATTCGACATCTTGTTTTAATACTTCAGTTTCAGGTTCTTCTTCTTCAACATCTTTGGTTACATATGCGGCCACCTTAAATGAACTCAAATATTCATTTGCTAACAATTCTTTTTGTTCTATTCCCTCTTTAGTACGATCCAACAAATCATCAATTGCTTTGTTGTCGTAATGAATTGCTGAATCTTCAGGAGCTTCATCGTCTTTAAACAATTCTTCGGTACCAAATTTAAGAATGTCGTCGAGTTCTTGTTTAGACATTGTATTTTTATTTCCCATTCCTGGTCTCACAACTAAATGAGTCAGCATCATTTTCTTCTTAGCTACTTGTGTTATACGCTCTTCGACCGAACCTCTAGTCACAAATCTATAGATCATTACTTTGTTAGCTTGTCCGATCCTGTGTGCACGTGAAAATGCCTGAATATCATTGTGTGGATTCCAGTCACTGTCATAAATAATAACTGTATCAGCTGTAGCTAGATTAATACCTAGACCACCAGCACGTGTAGAAAGTAGAAAGCAAAATTGTTGGGCACCAGGCGCATTAAAACGATCAATAGCTTCTTGTCGAACTGAACCTGTGATACCACCATCAATACGTTCATATTTGTAACCTTCGCCTTCAAGAAAATCTTCAAGAATGTCCAACATTTTAGTCATTTGAGAAAAAATAAGCACGCGATGACCTTGGGCCTTTAATTTTCTTAACATTTGTTGCATTACAACTAGTTTGCCTGATGCTTTGGTAAGTGCATTTATCTCATAAAGTCCACTCGGAGATAATGGTGCTTCTTGCGAACAAACTGCAAATAAATAAGGGTGATTACAGCATTTTTTTAATTCCATCATTATGTTAATTAATGACATTTGCTGGCCACCACCCTTAGTATTTAATGCCTCGAAATTTTTGGTGAGGATCCATTTATAGTATTTTTTCTGCATAGGTGTTAAATCTACTCGTACGATAAATTCACTTTTCGATGGCATACCTTTCAACACATCAGCTTTTAATCTTCTTAATAGATGTGGACCTAATAATTCGTGTAATTTCTGTACTTGTTCTTCTTTCGCAATATCTGTAAATTCATTAAGAAAACCTTGCAAATCGTTAAATTGTTCTGGACTTAGAAAATTAAGTAGATGAAACAATTCTTCAAGATTGTTTTGCAAAGGTGTACCAGTAAGTAACAATTTATGATTAATTTTATATGAATTGAGAACTCTGAAAAATTTTGATTGATTGTTTTTTAGACGATGAGCTTCATCCACAACTAAAATCTGCCATTCAACTGAACTAAGAGTTGCTTGATCGATCGAAATTAATTCGTAGGAAGTGAGAAGTACTTGAAATTTTACTGGAGCATCTTTTCGAATTCTACTCGCTTTCACACGATTTCTTGTTGCACCTTCTTCAAAACTCAATTCAAACTCACGAATCACTGATCTACTGTCTTTATCACCAATATAAGTTACACCTATTTTCGAAAAAAGAAAGGATAGATTTTAACATAGTATTTTTTTTGAATCAAATTAATAAATAACCTAAATAAACTAAATAAGGTGTGAAAATTTTTAAAAAATAAAATAAAAACAGTCAGCCTGGTAATACAACTCTAGTTTTTAATTTCTATAGTTTTCATGTTTAATTTGTTCAAATTGAAACAAATTGATTATCTTAAGATTAAATACTTACAATACATGTCGGGTGCCCATAGCTCGAATTCCCTCTCCCAATTAATTATTGTAGATAATGGAGCCGAAACAAGAAATGGACCTCGAGAGTGACCTTCTTTCCATAATGAATATAAAAATGTGACTGTTTGAATTGTTTTACCAAGACCCATTTCATCTAATCGAATTCAAAAAAAAAAAAACAAGAAAATTAGAATAAAATTATTTCTTTTTTTAAATAATCATCAATTCATTTATGTAATGACATAGCTTACCAGCCAAAATCGTATGAGTTTTGTTAGCAAATGAAAATCTTAACCAGTTAATTCCTTCCAATTGATATGGATGCAACTCCATGCCAGTTTTGTCTATGAATTCGGGTTGTTTTTCATATTTTTTTCTTAAATCTGTAATAGGCTTATCTGGACGTGGAGAATTATCGTCGTCTGATCTATGTGATTTTTTAGTTTTCTTTTTCGATTTTTTGTTGCTTGAAGAAGGTGTATTTGTAACAACATTCATTTCAGCAGATGATCGTAATTGCCAATAAGCCTCAATCGCCTCTTTTAAATCTGGTATGACAAATCCCTCTTCTTCTTCATATTCCCAAGCACACTGATCGTAGCTCAAATCTTTCCATTTTACTAAATACATATATCTACCATCACGAGATTGTTTATGACTAATTACACGATGCACTTCCATCCATTCGGGGCGAATTCCGTACCTAAAGTATTTTTTTTCTAAACTTGGATCTTTGTACAATTTTTTTTCCTTTTCAGGTTTTTTTTTGCAACCTGTACCTGCATTAATTTCACCATCGTCTTCTCCATCTAATTCAATACTTTCATCAGCGGCTTCAGCATCAGTAGACAAGAGTGCTGTTTGCTTTTGTAACACGCGTTTTTTAGCATCATATGTTTCTAGATCTGGATTTGGTGGCTCTTCCATATCATTTTTTCGAAAGTAACTTTTATAAAGAAAATTATGAAACACATCTAGTTGCAACTCTGAAATCCAATCACAGTGCCAATAAGACATATTTTGATATTTGACAAAAAACTCTCGTATCGGTTTCAAACATTTGATTGTGCGACGAATTTCTTTAGATTTAGTCGGTTGTTCTTCTTTCTTTTCAAATGATTCATCATCAGTTTTTTCAGGATCATCATTTGGATCTACCCAACGCCATGTTAGTATTTTTTGTATTTTTCCTTTTAGTGGTTGTGCGGAACAACGAGGACACATCCATTCTTCTTCAGGTACATCTTTGAGTGGCGGATTAAGACAGAATGTATGATAAGCAGATGGACATGAATCACAGCATAATAATTCCCCTCCATCATTACAGACTTTACAAAACTCATTATGAAAATCATTAGGTACTGAATCTTCAGGATCTGGTTGCATATAATCATCTTCATTTTCTTCATCGGTTGTGCCTGAATTTGAAAGAGTTGCATTTTGACCAGCAGTTGCACGTTTCTTTCTAGGTTCAATTCGGTTTTTGTTTTCAGCAACACATTTATTACAACTCCATTTGCCTTTTATAACAAAAAAAAAATAATTTTGTGAAATAGTATCTAGTATATATTAATATATCCAACTACCTTCTGGTGGTTCCTCGAGCTCAGGATCCAAACAAACCAAATGATACGCTCTAGGACAAGTATCACAAAGAATGATCTCACCACCCTGTTGACAAACATCACAATAATCTTGATGATCAGTTTCATAACCCGCTTCATAAACATCCAATAGATCATCGTTCTCTGAAACATCACTTATCGAACTTGTTTTTGCTTTCTTCTTTTTCTTGCTCTTCTTTTTTGATTTTTTATCTTTTTTATCTTTGCTACTCTCGATCTGATAATCTTCGTCATCTTCATCTGAACTATCACTACGTTTACGTTTACAGATTTTTTCAACTTGATCGCCAATCTAATATTGGATTTTAGAAATAAAGAAATACTTAAAGGAAATTTTTGAAAGATGTGTTAAAATTTTACCTTAATTTTAAGGGTTGTCATTTGTTTTTGTTGCTGTTGTTTTTTTTGAGCAGCTGATCTCCTTGTTGATCTTTCGCTATACTGCTCAGTAGTACCCTCTTCGTTTGCATTTTCTTCGTACAATTGATTGTAACCGTCTTCAGACATATTTCTTTTTAAAGGTATGAAAATGAAATTTAATTGACTTGATAGGGCAAGCAACAATAAAAATCATAAAGTTCTCAATTTGAAATTAAAACATGATTATGTTGCAATTTTTTAAAATACATAAAGATAAAATAGACCATCGAAGTATATAATTAGCATTTATTGATGAAATCCTAATTTTCAAATGATTTAAAACACTTAAGCTGATTAAGCGATAATAAAGCCACCGAATTCGTCAACATAAAATATGAATGCCGGTCAGATTAGACAATGAAAATAAAAAATGATTAACAGGTTGAATTGAAGATATTTGGTGAAAAATGACGTGAAATCAAATCAGTTCAAATTATAGTGATGAAAGATGTTGACATTCACATAGAGACATTGATTTCAAGCTGAAAAGATCAACCACATATATTTTATTTCTCTAATTTCTTTTTTACACACGAAATAATGGAAAATGAGGAATAAAATATAAACTTGATGATCAAGTAGGTTTCGGTTTAGATCTAAATTGGATAACTTTAATCTTAAAATAATAACATATAATAATCAATTCCCTTACTTTAGGCAAAGAGAAAAGATATAATTTGATAGAAAAAAAAATCTTTTAAATTAAATCAATACAAAGATTCACAAAAAATTGCTCGAAAAAATCAGCAAAGGGAGCATCTAAAAATTTCAATTGTATGAATAAGTGACTATTTTCACTGTGAAAAAAAGTTGTAATTGTATCTTAGTCAAATTGATTTTTTAGCTTTTTATGCTAGATAAACTCTTTTTTTCAATCTCTAATTAAAATTATCAATGATTATTAATAATAAAATATGACTTTAAATATCTTTATAATTGTTTTTATTGATATAAAATATATTTACTGATTCAAAATTAACTTCAAAAATAATGTATCAATGTTTCGAAACAACAAAACAATTGACAGAGAAATTCAAAATGGAGTTAGTAAAGTTTTATGACAAATTCAAATTTATCACTCTTCCAAATACTATGGTTAGAAGAGCCATTCGAACGTATAAACCATACTTGGCTTGTCTCATGTAAGCTGATCTTGGATCTAGATCGCAATCTTTACTTATTTCATTGTTGCGTGGTAGTGGATGCATAACAATCAAATTTTGTCTACCTTTGCTCATAAGTTGAGGTGTTAAAACGAATTTTCCATACGATGCATTATACTCTTGTTCATCGGCGAATCGTTCTTTTTGTATTCGAGTCATATAGAGCACATCAGTTATGGGAAGTACCTCTTCAAGTGTTGCATAATTGCGCTGTTGAATACCGCGACTAGCTACGAAATCACAAATTTCTTTAGGCATCATTAGATTTGAGGGCGATACATAATTTAGACATTTTAAATTATAATTGGTCAGTAATTTAGCTAATGAATGAACTGTTCTGCCATGCTTCAAGTCACCAACAAAAGTTATTTCTGAACCACTTATTCTACCACGTTCTTCATTAATTGTGAATGCATCTAAAAGCGATTGAGTTGGATGTTCCCCTATACCGTCACCAGCATTTATTATTGGAATATTTGTAGCTTTTGCAACTCGTTCCATTGCGCCAGGCTCTATTTAAGAAAAAAATTACAATTAACACATTAAAATTTTGTAATAAATTAATTTATACTAAATAATACTGTAAAAAAAAAAAAAGGTTAATAAATAAATATTTACCGTTATGACGAATAATCAACAAATGATTATAATTTGACATCATCGAAACAGTATCTTCAAAGGATTCTCCTTTAGTGACGGATGATGTTTGTAGATTCAAGCCATTAAATTGGCCCCCTAATGCCTTGACAGCAGCCTTGAATGAACATTTTGTTCGTGTTGAATTTTCATAAAACAATGAACCAATACGTTTACCTTTAAGTACATGATCAATAGGCTTACCTTGTTCGTCATACATTTTGCATCTTTTTGCTAAATCGAATAAGTAACTCAATATTTCTCGATTAAATGGTTCAACGTTGAGTACACTTTTATTGATCAATGATCTACTTCCACTTTCAATCTTTAAAATTATTTCTTGTTGTTTCTCTATTTTATTCTCTTGACTAAAGGAACTATAGCTTAAACTAGACAACATGTTCTTGTACATATCAAGTGTTCTTTTATTTTCTCTACTTCGAGTCATGCTTAAATAATTTCCATTTTGTGAAGTGTTAAGGCTGGTATTCAGAATATGTGTCTGTTGAGTTTCATCAAATGAAGTTCTTATATCTAATGATCTATCAACTTTCTTACCAGAAGAACTTGGAGAAAGAAAGGCAAGTGATAAATCATTTTTGTTTGACTTTTCAAGTTTATTATCACTTGTATTAATTGTTAGGTGTTCAAAAACTGTATTCATATCATTTACTGAACTATTAGTTTGCTTTTCATTCATCATTAATAGTTCTTGACCAAAACCAGGCTCCACTAAGATTTCACTATCCAAAAACGCAACTTCACCACGTAAAACAACTCGACGAACTTTACCTTGTACTTTTCGGTTAGCGAATGGTGTCCAACCAGCTTTGGTGAACATTTTTGTTTCATCAATTACCCATTCATGATCCAAATCAACTTCAATATAAGTATTTGGTTGATCTGGTAAATTGAGTATTCGCTTTGGATTGAAATACAGTTTGGCAATCAAATCTTCTAAAGTGATTCTACCTTGATTAACTGCAGTCAAAAGAAGTGGTAGCATTGTTTCAAGACCTGGAAATCCTGGTGGTGCATCTTTCGATAATTTTTCATTCAAAGTATGTGGGGCATGATCTGTAGCAAAACAATCTATTATATCCATATTTTTCCATAAAGCTTCTTGGTCACTTTTTTTCACCAATTCAGGTTTAACTTTTGATTTTGACTCACCAATTTGTATTATATCATCTTCACAAAGAAACAAATGATGTGGACACACCTCACACGTCACTTTCAATCCTAACTCTTTAGCTC
>BLXL01000780.1:0-22944 GCA_023170135.1 Acarapis woodi
AAACATTCGAATAATAATTAATCTAAAATTGCATTGAAATAATGCTAATTTTTTATGTTTTTTCATTCAAAAAGTAAAGAATTATTTGATTTCAAGAAATTTGCCAAGTGCTAATAAAAAGTAATTTTTGTACTTGATATACAAGCTAATTAATTATTTTTGACCTTCAAATGATGCAATTTAAATTACGATTTAAGTGTTCACCGAAAAACAAACTTTAAAATTTATTAGATCATAATTTAGGTGCAATCAACATAATTGGACTAAATATGGTGTCGATACTCTACGTTCATGCTTAACAAACTAATATAGAAAATATAGATTTTTTAAAATACAAATAAGATAACATACTCTACGACTTAAACTCTATATAGACTTCTTTAGATATAAAATTGCTAATTTTTGGTTTCAAACATAAATTTTCTAAAATTTCAAAAAGTAAAATCGGTAGATTAATTTTTTTTCGATCGACACTAATTCGTGGTATGATTGTTATTCTTAAATGTTATTCATACGAAATTTTTTTCACAAACTTCATTTATTTAATAATTTTGATGTTTTTTTAGACAAATAAATTAAAAGACTATATAATAACAAAACATTTTAGACAAAACAAAATGCAAAGAATCAAAAATAAAAACATTGAACATATAAAATTCAAAAAAATGAAGATTATAAAAGGACAGTGTTGACAATTTTTAAAATTTTTTTTTAAATATAAAATTTTTTCGACAATTCAAAATACAAAAAAAAAACATAATTATGTTCTCATTTTATATGAATTTTCAAATAAAACTGGTATCTAAAAAAAAATTAAAATATAAGATTCAAATGTATTAAAAAATTTCATTTATTCCAACGAAATTTCTTCAACTAAAAAGAAAGTATAAGTGAAATCAATTTTCAAGTTTTGAAAATTTTAAATCATAAAATCCACTATTTCAATAATTAATACGTCTGTCATTTTAAATAAATCTTTAATCATTTTAATTGCCTAAATTTAGAATGTTTACGGGAAAATTTTTTTTTATAATAAATTTTTGAGAACTATTTGAGCGTAAAATAATTGAAAGTCTCAGACCTATCTTAAAAATACTATTTTGATTTATCGAATTAAAAATTTTAAAAAATCTTTCATTTCGATGTATTCTAAAGGCTTTGCGAACTATGACAATTTTATTAACTTAATTGGGCTTAAAAATTTTCAAATATGTATAAGTATTTTGATATTAAAGCTCACAAATTTTTCATATAAATTTATTTAATCATCATTTTAAATTTGAATTGTTAAAAATTCTAAGAGAAAAATTTAATCTCAATCCAATAGTTTGTGAAAAAAAGTCCTAATTAATTTAGACATAATTTTAAATCCTTTATAATCAATTTAGAGAATTAAAATCAAATTGAATATTATTTAGATTTGTCGATTCAAATAAAAATCTTTGCTTCCAAAATAATTCGTTAGATTTTTAAAATTATTAATAGGCTTAATAAATATAGGAGCGTTAATTTAAGTATTAGACCCTGTTTTAGACATAATTTTAATGAAATTCAAACGGTGAAAAATTTTGTCCAAAAAATTCGCGAAACGATTTAACTGATAATTGGCAATCAAAAAATATTCATTTAAATGACAATTAGAATTCTAAAGTTTGAATATTCATCGTTATCTCTAATCTATGTGCTATTTGATTAACTATAAATTATTTAAGCGAATTACACAATTCAAAAAGATAATTTTTTTTGAAAATATCTTTAATCGCGGCACTGAAAATTTAATCATTTTCAAAGTACTTTTATAATAATCAATTTATTTTATTTAGAAAAAATATATGCATCCGTTAACTTTGAAGATTATTTAAAAAAAATTACACTCTTAAAATTCGTAAATTTGATTGTGACGTTTATAATATAAAAATGACTACAAAGCATAATAAATATTTATCAATCTTTGAATTTCACTATAATTTTCAAATACGCATAGCTTGACTGTAAAATAATTGAAAAATTTTATATTGAAGCCATGATGATCAAGTCTCATTTCGAATAACTATTATTTCCTGCCAATATTGTTTAAAAAAACTCGTTTCTAATTTAATTTCTAAGTAAAACTTTATCGCTTGAAAATTATTTCTTTTACTTTCACCTACTTTCAAATTTTAGTAAAATGCTCATTTTAAAAAATTATTGATCTTTATTACACTATTTTTCAATAATATTTGATAAAATAATAATCAAACAAATAAATTCTTCTGACGCGTTAAGTAATGTTCTATATAGGAAATTTAAAGAAAAAATTTTTTTTTCACTATTTTTAAGAATCGATAACTACCTTGGTCTTTGATACACATTTTCTACCATTTTTATCAAGAAGCATCACTTTTCAATGTTTTTTTTTTTATAAATTGATCTAGACAAAAAAACATCGGAATAATTTTTTACGCGAGAAAGATTTTTTTATATTTTTTATTTGAATGCCTGTCAAAGGGACAATTTTTTCAAATAAGAAGAATAGAAGTAATTAGCATTCAGAAAAAATTAAAATCAACCTTTAATTTGTAATCATTTCAAATAGAATATTCCAAGTAAATTTTTTTTGTGACGAGTAAAAAAATAGTGAAAATCAAAAATAGATTTATTATGGAATTTTAATAGGTTTATTTATATACGAATTAAAAGAAATTATTAAATAAATTTTTATATAGTATGTATATAAACTTATAATTTTTATTTAAGTAAACAATCAGAGGTTTTAAAAAGGTGAAAAAATTATAAAATTGTCAAATTATGTGATTTATATAGATTTAAAATGATTGAAACATAATTAGTAACTATTTCATTCGATTTATAGGCGAAAAACAAAAATTATTATCATAAATTGTAAAATATATTTTGAGTATCAAACACAAAGTCAATTCTGTTGTGGAAAAAGAAAAAAAGCTCAAATAAATTTTGATTAGAACTAGTCAAAATTATCAAAATCGGTTTTTCTTTTTGAAATTAAACTTATTAAGTTATTACTGAATTTTTTTGTCAACTGAAAAAGCTTTTCATAATTTTTCAAAAAATAATTTTTTTATAATTTTATCAAATATCATCATATCATTCAATAACTATTTCAAATAATCAGTTTTTTTACATATATTATTTTTCAAAATACAACAAATTCAATAATTTAAACAATTTCAAAAAAAAATCGAGATTCGAAAATCTTTAACACAAATTTCCAAAACATTATGGTTGAATAAATTCTAATTGACTTTAAAATTTATTGAATATTTATCAATAAATTGAATTTTTGATATGTTAGAATTTCATGTTACATTTAAAAGGTCATAAAAATACTAAAAATTATAATAATTGAATTTATTAAATTTTCTAATAAAAATCACCATAAAACAAATCAGTATTATAAGTCATAGATAAAAAATGAATGTCTCTTGTATTTATTTATCTTTTTTTCATATATTTTAACATTATTCATAAATTACATCGAAAATAATGATGAGATATCTTCACTTTTTAGTCACAGATTTCGATTCATTGTTGTGGTTTTATAAATGTATACTCTAATATCAAATTATATATAAGTCGATAATTGAATGGAATTCTAAAACACTGATTATATCAATAAAACAATAATGAAAAATGGACCATAAACTAAAATGCAACAAGTAGTTGGATGTCTATTAAAAAAAAATTGATTTACATTTTAAGTTCGGACTTGAAAATTTTGTAAAAATATCAACAAAATTATAATAAATATTCAAAAATATTAAAGTTACAACTCAATATCGAGTAGTACTATAAGTTTTTTTAAATTCGAAACAAGCTTGATAAAAATTTCTTCACTTTTTTAATATGAAGTTAAAGTAAAAAAATTTTACAAAAAAAAAAATTTAATTTTCAAGGTTAGATAAAAAATAGGCTTTTATGGATTTTATTTATATATTCTACTGAGGAATAATTGATTCTAAAAAATTTTTCAGAAGTAAAAAAAGGTTGAGTGTCTTTTTTAAGGTTGAGAATGGCTATTTTTTGAAAGAGTTTGGTTCGTTCGAATTAAGTTTTAATCTAATTCGATTGAAATCAATAAATAATTCTTTTGATTTCTTAGCGATTGTTGCCCAAGATGAAGAAAATAAAAATTAAAAATATTCAAAAAAAAAAAAAAGAATATTCAAAAATATAAACAATAATCTATCAAAATACTTCAGTGCACTAAACAGAAATTTTATAAAAAAGAAAGAAAAAAAAGAATAATAAATCTTTTACAAGCTTGATACTAATTTTAATATGACAAATTTTGTTCGTAAGAGCAAAATTATAATAATTATTATTTTTATTTAGATTCAGATACAAGTCATATTCTCTCAAAAAAAAATAAGAAAATAAAATTTCTGTTGAAACTAATAAATCTATATTCAAAAATAAAAGTTTTTTTTCTATTTAAGAACTCTAAAACAATTTGCGAAAAAATGATAATATTTAAAGTACACACACGAATCAATTTTAATGAACAGTGTGCGTGTAAAATGCATTTTAGGTGGCGCACCAATCTTATGTTTACATACACGTTTTTTCTTAAATGTTTTCGAAATAAATTTCAGTCTATTTTTTTTTAATTTTACTCTCATTTTCTCAGACCTGGGTCATTAATATTATTTATGTAAATTTAAATTCAAAATTTTAATTCAAGTTTAAGTCTATGGTTAGTTTATAATAGATTACACTCAACGAAAATGGATCCAAACTTATTGAGAGAGCGTGAGCTCTTTAAAAAAATGGCATTCGCGAATCCAGTAGTTGAAAAAAAGTCCAAACCAGCTTCATCAATTACATCAGCAAAATCAAATTCTTCAGCAAACAAAGAAATCTTGTCGTACAAAACAATGACAGCCAGTTCATCGGCGAATTTCGGTATTTTAACAAGAATCGTGAAATATATGAAACAACGCTATTTAGATGGTGACAACGAACCATTAAGCATCGAAGAAATTCTTGATGAAACAAATCAATTAGACTTAAATCAAAGACAGAAGAATTGGCTTTCGACTGAAGCATTAGTTAACAATCCGAAAATAGTTCAAACAGATGAACAGAAATACATCTATAAACCCACATACCCTTTGAGAGACCGCAAATCTTTAATGCGTCTTCTTGATCGTCATGATCAAAAGGGATTAGGAGGTATATTTTTAGAAGATATTCAAGAATCGTTGCCCAATGCCGATCGAATAATAAAGAATTTAGGTGATTCCATAATTATAATCACTCGACCAAACGATAAACGCAAAGTTATTTATTATAATGATAAAAATGCAAATTTTAAAGTGGAAGAAGAATTTCAGAAGTTATGGAGAGGTGTAGCAGTCGAAGGTTTAGATGAGCTTAAGATTGAAGAGTATTTACAAAAACATGGCATCACATCAATGAATTTGGAAATGAAAAAGGGAAATGCTGTACAAAAGCGTAAAAAGCCGACGAATAAAAAGCCCCGCAGTTTCAAAAAACTTAACGATCACATGCAAGATATTTTAGAGGAGTATTAAATAATAATCACATGTCGTTTCAGTTTTGATTTCAATCCTGAATGTAATATTCAATTTTAAACTGTGTCTCAAATTGTAAATATTAATATTGATCATAAAACAAAAATATTTTACTATCAATTTAAAATTTATCTGTAAAAAATCATTCACTACCTTTAATTTATACTGATTTGTTAGAAAAAAAGATATCCTAAATTTTTCAATTAAACTTGAATATTCTTATATTTATATGATATACAAAATTAAAATTATTGTTTAGTTTTCATAACATAATTAATCTATTGAAAAAAATTTACTTTGATTTTCTTGATAGTCAAAGGTCCCATTAATTTAACAGAAATAGAATTAAGAGGATATCAGAAATACATTTCTATTTTTAATAATTTCTAATTTAATTAAAATTTAACGGATTTTTTATTAATCTTTTGTTCGACACCTTACAAGTCGAATATTCATGAGACGATGCTGTCAATTATACCAAAATCTCAGTAACGCTCACAATTTTTTCTATGAATCGATAGTAAATTAAATTCATATGAAATAAAAATTTTTCAGATGCGGTGCTAAAAGGATTTTTAATCGAAAGGTTAAAACTAAATTTTTTTCTCTATTAGTCGAAGAGTAGTTTTAATATAGAAATTTTTTTTGATGGATATTTGAATCAAAAAATTTAGTTTTAAATACTATTATATTGATAACATGTAAAATCATTTCTAACACAATTAGAAACTCACATTAGGCATAATTTAATCTGTATTTCTATATTTCAAAATTCTAATTATTAGTCATCGAAATATGAATAAATATATATAAATAGAGGAAGTTACAAATTGATATATTTTTTTGATTAGTCGGGCGCCTTTTTAAAAAATCTGATAATTGAGAATTTAAATTATATTTAGACAAAAAATTTTGCAACATATAAGAACATTGATATTTTAAGAAGTAAGCTTTCTCTTTTAATTTATTACATAGAATGCATATTATAAATTAAATTCTTTCATGCTTTGTGTTTCAATTATTTACTGATAAATTTTATATTTAATCGGTCTCACGATGGTTTTGTATATTTTAGTTTGATTTTATTAATCAAAAACTTGATATCTTTTGATTGAAACCGCTTGTAGTAAAAACTTTGTTTTTTTTTGTGCAAACACAAATTTTCATTTAAATCTCTATTATTCAAATAAGTAAGAAGTCTAATTCAATAAACTTTAAAAAAATTACGGAAAGATATATTCAAAAATTATTGAAAATTTTTTCGAAAAACTATCGAAAGTTGATTAAAAAAACTGTGAAATTAATGAAAATGAAATTTTTCAAATCAAATCTATTATACTTCATAATTGTTTTTTTATACAAAGGTAAAGGTAAATTTCAATTAGTATCGATTGTGATATTTAATATTTTGATGATATTATTTGTATTTTTTCATTCAGTAATCGTTACAAATGGAAATATACCTGACCAAACATTAAAATTTATCATCAAAACTTACATTGAAGATTTGATATCAACCACAGAAGTTATCGATGACATTCTCAAAAAGAAACTCTTATTGTTGAGGTAATTCGATATAAAGTAGTATTAATAGCCAAAAAATAAATTAATAAATAAAATTATTTCAAATTAGCGATTACATCGTTTCACATCCAGCTTTATATCAAAGTCATTTTTACGTTGGTTCAGAACCACCGAAATATGAACCGCATACTAATTCGCAATCAGATTCTGTATTTTTAAATAAAGTAAGCACTTATTTCTTTATTATTTATTATACGGTTGTTAGCTGATTTATTTAGAGCTAAAAAAATTGATTTTACAAATTAAAAATAAAAACCTAATTAAAAATTTAATTTTTATTGAATAGGTTAAAAAGAACTTTGAAATGCTAATCAAACGTCAAAATTTAAATATTTCGACTGAAGAAGTTGATCCCAATACATATCCACCTGATGAAATTTGTTCAACGAATAAAAAATGGGAACAAATCGATGTAGCTCACGATTTCTATGAAAATCAAGTGAAAATTGTTCAGGAACCAGAATTTAAACAATATATTTACACTTATAGATGTGCAAATAAAGGTATTCTAAAGAAATAGGTTTTTAATTTTTTCTTAAATAATAAATTTTTTTTTTTTAGAGCCTTGTGTAGGCATTTTGCCCATCTTTAAATCGGAATGTACTGAAAGAAATGGAATAGTGATTTTATTATTCGAAAACAATAACAAAAAACGTCAATGGGGGCCAGTTCAAGTCCCTCATGTAAGTTTAAAAAAAATTAAATCACTTTGGCCATTAAGTAAATTCGAAATTAATTTTGGATTTATTTTTTAGCATTGTGCTTGTAAAATCCAGCGAATTTTTTCCAGCTCAACAGAGGAAACTATGAAGAAAAAGCGTCAGATTGAATAAATTTTGTCTTAAAATTTTTAAATTTTAGTAAAAAAATTTATACGATTTCGTATACTCTATATACGATTAAAAAATAATTTTTCGAATATTTTAAATAACTTATTTATCGATAAGTTATACATTTTCGAATTGCGAACTATATTTTCCGATCTAAATTCAATAATAATATGTCTATTAATTAAAACCTAAATATAATCAAAATTTTGTTTAAATAATAAAAAAATTTCACAAGACAATAAAAAAGATGATTAATATTTGTCACCAGAAATAAAATAAAACTTAATGATAAGCAACTCCAAATTCTAATAAATAAACAGTTATTCAATGTGTGAATAAAGTAAAATTTTGTTAAAATTCAAATCTGAGGGTATCAAAAAGAAAAATTGAAATTATTGATTTCACCGAGGAAAAATATGACTTTTTGATTCGAAATGATATTTTTCGAAAATACAAAAAAGATATAAAAATTAAAGTTTCTGTAACAAGAAAAACACTTTTTAAATGAGATACTTGAAATATTAAAATAATGCAATGAAACAATACTTAAAACATTAATACTCAAATTTATTCATAAATTCATCTTATTAAACATAGAATGTTTATAGATAATGCCGAATGAATTCTTGCGAAATTAAGGTAATTTACTAATTGATCATTGCAAGTAAAAATTTTTCGCAAATTCTTATCTAAAATAGATCAATTATGAGTATGTATAAGAAAATGAGCTTGAAATTTAAAAAATTAGTTAAAAAATTAGTCAATAACAAAAAAATTTAGATAAAAAACTGCTTTTAGGAATAATTATAAGGTAAATTATTTATGGAATGTCTTTGATTTATGATATGAACTAAAACCAGACAGAAGTGATGATGAAGATGATGATTTGTATTCTTTACTAGTTTCGACTATTGGACTTAATAGTTTATTGTTGTCTCTGCCTTGAAAAACGTTCATAGTACAATTTTCGTCCAACGTAGTTTGAAATTGTTGATAAAGGTGTGATGCAGGCGTTGATGCATGTTTTGCGATGAAATCAAAATCGTCATTTGGTAATGGAAATGTGTTCATATCACTGGCTTGAAAATTGATTGACTGATGTGGTTGTTCGAGTTGCTTTTTCAATCTATCGGAGTTAAAATTTTCATCATCCTTGAAAATTGAAAAATCACTAGCCTTCGGTTTTTGAACAAAATCATTTTCAAAATCAACGGTTTGCTCATCATCAATTGAACCGTTCCATAAATTACGGACTATCGTTAAATCTTCTTTTGATTCTTTTTTTTGAGTTAAAGGTAATGGACTGTTTTGTTGAACAAAATTTTCAAGTTCATCGCATTGAGAAGTCTTTAAAAATTGATTGATTTCTTTAGTATTACAATTAGTAAATAGTCTAACATTATTTTTGATTAATAATTTATCAAGGTTACTTACAGGATCATTATTTTTTTCGGTCACAAGTTTATTATCTAATTTAGGTTGCTTTTCACTTGTGCAATGATCTTCTATCGCGTTTGGGCGTTTTAGATCAGTTAAACCATTATTAATCGAACTAGATTCTCCACTCTTATCAACAGTATCACTTAACTTGAACTTTGAATTTTGTTTCATCAATTGTTCAAGTTTCTTTTTCATTCTCTCCACATCATTCACCAAACTATCTTTAGCTGATATTTGCTTCTTTAAATCTTGTACTTCTCGAATTAGTTGCTCTTTGGTTAGTCGCTCTTCTTCTTTTTTACGAAATAATTTTAATCTAATTGAACGTATTTCTTCGAATGAATATTCGGTTCCGCCACAATAAATCTTCTTCAGGTCACAATAAAAACGTTGATTAGGTGCAAGCTTTTCAAAAATTACCAAACGAGGTGATTTAATTTTTTCATCTTTCACGATTTCTTTCAATTTGTTTGCTTGCTTAGATTTTAATTCAATGTCGCCATTTGATCGAATATCTATTGGTGAATCTTCTTGTATTTCAAATTTAACGGCTTCTGGTTGATCTAATCTGGCTTTAGATTTAATTTTATTATCACACCATCTACCCGCTTTATTCACATTTTCTTGGTTATTGGAAGTTGGCAATTTTTTAACGATTTCTAGTTTTTGACTGGCGATTTCACCATTCTCATCTTTGAATATTTGAATTTGACTATTTTTTTGATTATCAGTCGTACCATTGCATTGTTGATTGGCGACAGATAATTTGTAATTAATTTGATCATAATTTGCCAATCTTTCAACAGGTACAAGCGTTTTACCAGACTTCTTTTTTTCAACTTTTAATGGCACAAATGGCTTTCTTATATCCTCTGAAAAAAAAATGAAAAAAAATTAAATTTATCTTGATATCCATAAAAATTTTTTCGTCAATTTACCTTCTTCTTCAGAATGCTCAATATTTTGTTCAGCTGCTATTAATTTGATTTCTTTGAGGGCTAATTCAAGTTGAATAGTTGGCACTGCTGATCTCTCTAAACCAATTCGTATAATCTCCTCAGCTTTACTTAAATTTTTTTCGACGAGATTCGCCCAATTAATATAGAATACGGCTATCGAAGTAAAAATGTTCGAATTAAACATTATATTAAATAATTCTAATGCGTCGGTCACTATACGAGTGTATCTGAGAAATATTCGAAAAAAACGTTCATCTTGATGATATTTTGTGATATTAAATAGATCACTAATACAATTTTCAATTAATTTTTTTAGATTTGCTTCTTCACCGCCTTCCGGATAATTTTGCTCAATCCAATTAATATAATCATACCATATAGTTAACTTATCTTCACTATCACAACGTAAAAGATCTTCGAATTCTCTGTTCGGATAAAAAAAAATTAGTTTAATTGTAAGAATATTTCAATTTATAACTTACTTTCTAGTCTGTTCTCGTTTCTTGATTTCATCTGAATTAGGTTCAGTTGTCAAAAATTTACCCAATTCACTAACTTTTCTACCTGCTCATTAATTAAAAAAATTATTTGGAATTTAAAAAAAATTAGAATAAAAACATAGATAAAACAGTTTATTCTTAATATTTATTTATAAATATTATCGAATATATATAGATTAAAATACCTTGCGGTAATGGTTGTACATTTTCCTTATGTAAATCCCAATTATTTTCCATTTTGTTTGGACAAATCTATAGTCAAAAAATTTTTCCCCTAAATTAGATATTCTTTTTTAATTTTAAAATTTGCAAATTAAAACAAAAAAAAAATAAGAAACGATCAGACTTGAGTTAAAGAATACTTATTCGCATTCTACGAACCTAAATAAAATTACTTAGCCGGCAGTGTAAAATAAGTACACACAAAAATTTGAAAAAATAAACAATATTTTAACGGTTGCTATTCACTGCGCAAGTTTTCTCGAACCCGCTAAAAAAAATTCAAATATTCAAAATAAACTATTGGCCAATCAGAAAATTTATTTATTAAATTTTTATAATATATCAAATTTAAAAAAAAAAAATGAAACTAATTAGGATTATTGAATATTTTTTCATTTGCTCAATAGTGGTCGTCTTCCAGACTCGACATAAATTTTTCTTAAAACAACCAAAGAAATGTTGATACACAACAAGTTCGATGTTAAGTGGCATTTCAAATTCATTTATTAATTAATTTATTAAAAATTGAAACGTATAGTGGAAATCCGATATTTAGTTGCAATTTTGGCTCTAGAGAGTAAGTTTATCGATAATTTAAAACTCACTTAATCTTGAGAATTAAAAAAAAAAAACAAGAATACATTTAGGCAATTTAGAAATTAAATTTATTTTCTTTTTCTACATAAAAAAACGGACAATATTTGTATCATTAGGTTGTGCCGGAAATTAATACAAATTATCTTCAAACGATAACTTAGATTTAAAAAATAAATTGGATCACAAAATTCAAATATAAAATTATAGGTCATACAAAAATTAATTATTAGTACAAGTTCGAATTTGAAACTAAAATAATGCCAAAGCTGTTAATAAAAGATATTCTTTATTTTTTTATTATGTAAAATGATTGCTAAAGAATTTATCAAAATATGCGTAGATTAACAAATCAAAAAAAAATCAGTAAGAATTGTATAACAAATTAGTTTTCGTTTTGAAATCACAAATAACTATTAAATTATCAATTAATCAATAGGAAAATTCTAACAGAATTTTGTCACTTCATATGTGAAAAATAAAGCCTTAACAAATCAAAAAAAAATTTTGTTTTGATGAAAAATTCAAAAGATGAATGAATTTGTTAAAAGCATGCAATTATAAATCAACTGTAAGGGTGAACCGATATTTGAATTAACCTTGTAGTCATTTTTTTGATTTCGAAATTTTTCAAGCTTACTAATGTGCTCATAATCGATGATTCATTCTTTGAAAATTCTTGTTATTTATTAACTGGCTTTAATTGAGTTTTCGTGTTTGGTCGCTTGAAAGTTGACTTAACTTTACTATAATTCACAAGTGGTTTTTTAGCTACTTTTTTTGTCTTTTTGTCTTCTTTTGATGCATCTTTTGCCACTGGTTTCCAATCATTGCCCTTCATAAGTTCTAATTCACTGAAAGATTTCAATACATCTTCAACCTGATGAATTTAGTTTAAAAAACACAATTTAATGCAAAAATTTAATTTAAACCGTGAGAAAATTTAATTTATAAATTAAATCTGAAATTAATATACCTGAAAATAAATCATTTCCCAAAAACCTTGCAAATCATCCATTCGAATTTCTTTTTCGGCAGTTTTATTTTCACAATCGCATACAAGTTTGGTAAATTGTTTAAATCGCTCCCTCATCAGAAGTTGGGATTTGCCAATATTTGCATTTATGTCTCCAATAACTGTCTCTGGAATATTTTCATTTTCAGCTGCTAACGACTCCCATTTATTGCACAAAGCATTTAATTTAACTGTTTCATCAATGACCAGATTTTTAAAGTAATTCACGTTCTTGGTCATTTTTATTTTTTACTTATAAAGTTTGAAAAAAAAAAAAAATTTAAATACATTTTGTGAAATACATAATAAATTTCAATTTTAGAATAGGTAGGCTTGAATGAACTGTAGATAGTAGTAGTGAATCTCAATTAAATGACCCGCTCAATATTGAATTTAGCATTCAAAAATTATTTGAAACGATAACATTCAATGACTTATTATTCAAATTTTAAATTTTGGAAAGAAAATTCAACAATAGGAGCATTAACAAAAATTTGAATAAGAAATCGTAAAAATGAATACATCTTCTTTATCTTTTAACCTAAAAAAAGTTCCAGACATAATAAAATTTTTATTTGAGTCCAAATAAAGTCAAATTGATCCGACACATCTAAATAAACAATTTTCTAACTTGTCTGATGATTCAAATTTTTTTGTGAACAAAGTTTTACCACTATATTCAATATAATAAGTACCACACACGCAATTTATTTTTAAAAAATAAGAGAACGCACACAATGTTCAATCAACACAGATTATCAGTATGTATGTGAATTCCACAACTAAGTTCAATCAAATTCGAAAAAAAAAATTTATAAAGCGAATAAATTGCATATTAATTCAACTGGGTCAAATAAACTTAAATGTCTAATTGGAAACCGAGACCGATTCCTGAAAATCGAGTTTGTAAGACATTGATACCACATAATGCACTAAACTTATTAAAAAAAGTATCTTAAAGATAATTTAATCAAGCTCAAAAAGTCAACTGGTGACCTTGAACAAAAAAAGATTCGTTCAAATAATTTAATTAGAAAAAAGAGAATTCGATTTGATTGAATGACATTATTTTTTTTATGTAAAATTTATAGGTATAAAACGGAAAATATCACAAAATAGTTACTCGAAATTCAAAAAATTAATTTTATTCCAATCTATAGAATTTTCATTTTTTAGTGCCTAAAAAGAAGGGCAATACAAATCACAAAAAATAATGAAATTTTTTCAATATTAGAATAATGAGTCTTGCAAAGTTTTGAATGATTTCTAAGTTTTCTCGAATTTTAATCTGTTTTTTTTTTAATATATCTGATGAACATTCGCATCATGAATAAAAAAATGAAAATTTTTGTAACGATTCAAGAAATATAGAATGAAAGATATTTTTGAATCACTTGAAATGATACATAAACCATACAAAATATTTTATTAACTATTTTTAATTTATTTTTAAGTAATATATATAGTGAACAATGTAAAAAAAAAAGTTGAACATGTTTTCACCTATGATATTCATGATAGTTTATAATTCAAAGTTCAGTCTAATTTAATAAAAAATTACTTCAAAAAAAAGAACAACTTACTTTAGATATGCGTGTAATATTGAGAAAGTGATAATATTCAGTTTTTATTTCACGGTAATTAGATTTGAATAATTTGAAAAAATTTACATGTGATAAAGATTGATTATAGATTTTATATAAAATTATAAATAAATTTTCGTTTGCAAAATTTAAAAAACAAATCGCACGAGTAAAAATGAAAACACATGCAGTAAATATTTGAAAAATTAAACATGAAATTTTAAATATGAAATTTTAATTGTAAAAAAATTTTTTATAATTTTAAAAACAGAATAAAAATTTTTACCAGATAATCAGATAAAAATTATTTAAAACTTACCTTACAATCTCGAAATCAAAAAAATATTACACAAATTTAAATTCAAATCATGAAATAGTATCAAACGAATTAAAAAAAAAAACAGAATTAAATCTTGCAACGTTTTTTGAGCCGAGTTCTAACGTACTGATTACAAATGCTAACTGTACAAGCAGTTTAATTTTGGGAAACGAAAAGCTATATAGTATTTTAGCGTTGTCTGGTTACTAAAGTTCAAATTGTAAACAAAAATTGTGAAAAATTACTATCAAGTGTATAAATTTTAAATTTGAGTAGCGATCGCTTACTAATCATCTTAATAGCATTTTATATAAAAGCGTTTTATTACTAATTATTTTTCTGTGCCATATGTTCAATTGAGATTTTGAATAAATTTTTCCTCTGCAAGTTTAGTTTCAGCTTAAATTTTTTCATTCTTTTAAATATCAATATTTAGAAATAAATTTTTAGCCAAAAGTTGTATGCATTAATCATAGATCGTGGCCAACAACCTCTGCAAAAAGTGGTTTTTAATTTCTAGCAATATATAAATTATTTTAAAATAAAATCTGAATTATAAAAAATTATTAAAATACAGCGTCTGTAAAAGGTCTATAAGTGTTAAGAAGAAAATTTTAAAAAATGATCCTGATCCAAATACAATTTTAATTTAAAATTTCATTTATCTCTGAAAAAAATTTTTTTTTCTCATATCCATATTTTTTTTATCTTTTTATTTGAACACGAATAATTTCTAGTAACTTGAGCGAAAAATTCTTAATATTGTGTCCACTTAGATTTTATAGAAATTTTTTATAAAAAAAATTTTCAAATTTTATGAATGTTAAAAATGATCTGTAAAATCAAAAATACGAACTTTATCTAAGCTTAAACTTTATTATTCAACAAATAAATCAATTTGAGATTGAAAATCAATTATCGAATATTAAAGAAAAGATTTAAATAAATAGTTAGAGTAAAAATTACAATTTAAAATAAATTTTATTAGCTCTCAAAATTAAAAAAATCAAAATCTTTGCAAATATTAGAAAAAAATTTTTTTTGAATAAATCATTAATATTGTAATATTTTAAATCAAAATATTGCCAAATATGCTAAATGGTCTCTTTTGATGGAATTATTAGAGCATCTAAATAAAAAAAAAAAGTCTTTTAACTTATATTTGGTAAAAAAAAATTCGCAAAATTATGATTGCATTAATTATGATTTTTTTTATTCAAACAAGAAAAGTAGTAATAATAAATCGATTTATTACGCAACTGTTGATGTTTGAACTAAATTATCCAAAAAATTGTATTAACATATTTATATTTATTAATATCTTTTAATTTCAATTGCAAAATGAATTCAAGTAAATGAAACATATTAAGAAGATTTTAATAAAGAAAAATAAAATATATATAATCCATTCGAAATTCCACGAAGAATTTAAAGTCGCATTGAATTAAAATTTAGACAATGATTGTTTTCGAATTTGAAATATTTTGAATTTTTTAGGTCAACTAGTGTAAAATTCAGTATTAATATTTGAACAACAATTATTCAATTTTTTATGAATCCCTGAATAATTCGAATTTAGTTTATAATTTTTGTGTTTTTTTCCAAACATATTCGTAATTATAATTTTTTCCGACCGATTATTATAAATTATTATTAATGCGTTTACAGTTCTGCATACCAATGTATATTATTCTGTTTAATTATTCCTTTTATAACTAAAATATAAAAAAAAATTAAAATATTTGTTGTGCTAGATTTATTTAACATTGCACCTAAATTTTCAAATTGATCTGTGCAAATATAATGCTTAAAATATATTTCCAGAACACACTATATATTTGTGTTTGATCACCTAAAAAATTTATAGCTTTTGTTTTTATAATTTTGAAAATTCGAAAGAAACCTTTTTTAGGATTATTTAGTTCGCTATTAATTTTAAGAAAAATTTTGACATTAAAATAAATAAATTTTATTGTGAGTTAAAAACAAAAATCTGAATTAAATCTTCACGATTAATTTGAAACTTTCAGAAGAAATATTATCGAGTGTTTGTAAATTTAGAATTTCAGATTCTTAAAAAATTAATAAAAATTTTTCTCGAATACGTTATAAGTTTAATTTGAATATTTAAAAGAAAATATTAGTTATTCAATTTAATCAAGTTAAATTCATCTTTAAGCAATAATTTATGATATTTTACCATCCGATTCTAATATTTTTTTATAAAGGACTTATATCGAATAATTATGAATTTCGATATTGTTAAAGAGGAAGCAATGTATTTAATTGATTATTTTGATTTTTATACAATGTCTAGTCTTTAAAATATTATTAGGTAGCTTCTCATAATATAATTAGTATTTAAGAATTCCTTTCTTTTATTCTGAATAATTTTAAAACAATGTTTAAGTTTTTCAATATAATATATTTATGATAAAAATAAACATTAAATATTTAATGTAATTTCTATTTTTAAATTATTCATGTTATATTTGTTTAAAAGAATTATTAAAATGTATGTAAAATGTGTTGGAAAATAAAAAATGCAAAACTAAATAGAAAAAATTATCATAGTCATTTTACTTTACGAACCCTGACTTTTTGCTGTTATCGATTTAAGATTAAAATTATTAGCTTTTATAGTTAATCTTTACAACAAGAATTTTTTGCCTGTTAATTTGTAGGGTTATATAAAATTTGAAAGTAATTTTTTTTTTAATTAATTAGAATCATGCAAAAAATTAGATGTTTTTTCTTATATTCAAAATTTATAAAATTTAGAAATTTAATGTTCAATAAATTAAAAAAATTGAATTATATTTCCAAGAGAAAATTAAAAATACTGATTGAACTAATCAGAAATAAATTTATATGTTTTGCTCAAAAAAAATAATTTTTGCTATTCAAGAATAAATGAAAAAAGAAAAAAAAAAATAATAAGGTTCTATAACTAAGTAAAATAAATTAGCTGATTATCTTGCACTTATTCCTGTTTTTGGAAAAATAATTCACAGATTTAATTTTTTTCGAATAGAACACAATTTCGATTAAATATAATGCTGTTCATAAGTCTTTTTATATTTAAAATATTTGAAAAATATCACTTCTAAAATGCGATCGCACTCATTGTAATAAAATTGAATTAACAAAATGACTAATACATTATTAATGATATTTCAGTTAATAGATAGAAATTTCAAGCAACGATAGTTTGCCAATTTTTCCTCATAAAAGGCCTTTAATCGATAAAATTAATTTTAGCAATTGAATCTTTAATCTCATATTCAGGTAGAAAGCCATTGCAATAAATAGATGGTTGACTTTCAGATATCTCAAAATTATTAATTGACTCAGAAATAAAATGATCGCTTTCTTTTTCAAGAAAAGAAGTTGTTTGATTAAATTCATTTAGATGAATATAAATATTTTCAAATTTTTTAGCCATTTGATTATTAAGTGCTCTCAAAGCAGTAGAAAGTATTTGGTAACAATTTGATACTTTGAAAAAATTTATTTGCTTTTCATAATTAGTAAGTAGCTTATATTTTCGATTTTTCTTTTTTGATTGATGTTTTTTCTTTTTTTCATTAATTTTTTGAGACACATTATTTAATTCGTAACTTAATACTCGATACACATTCAATGTCCAGTCATTTTTTTTTTTTTCGTTATCGTTTAAACACATGCAATTTTGGAAATTACAATTCTTTTTAAAAAAATTGAAATCAAAAAATTCATTATGTGATAAATTAATGTTTTTAGGATTCTGTTCATCAAGGCTCAATTTAATATGTGGATTAAGTGGTATATTGATAGATCGATTTTCAAAATCTAAATAACAATTGTAATATGTGAAAAAATCAGAGCCAAACAAAAGTAAATTAACACTATTTTCTTTAAGAACTTCAAATGATACGAATAATATAGCAGTTAACTTTTTACAATCCTTACCGATAGATTCGAATTTTATTGGAATAGGAGGTATTCTACCAACAGACACAACTGATCCTAAACCATGTCCTATTTGACGCTTATTGTAATCGACAAATCTTAAAATGTCAAGTTGTAAAGCAAGATTATCACTAATTTTACTTGTGTCTGCTCCTGTGTCAATTAATGCAAACAATCGCTTGCCATTTATGGTAACTTGCATATATAAATTATTGTTTGTTGATTCATTTGATTTGCGACATTGAGCAGATGAATTTTGTTTTTGCAAATTATTCGAATAATTAAATTTTGATTTTATAATTTTATTATTACAAAAATAATTTCTCATCAAATCACGATTCTGTTCGAGCATCTCGTATTTGAATAAATCAAAAAATAGATCACGTTCTTTTGATTTATTAGGTATAAAATCAAGTTTGTGTTCGTTGATGATTTGTTGTGGAAATATAATCTTACCATTTGAATAATCAATTTTCAAGCCAAATTTTACAAGAAAATCATATCCGATCAATATGAAATCTGCGTTTGCTTGATTTATCACTACAAAATTAATGTTGAACAATAGTTCCTTGCTTATTTGTACAGGAAGATTATTTAAAAATCCGACAATCAATCGATTGCAACCGAACCCAACTGCAACACCTTTAACGCTACGATCGATAAGTGAAATAAGATTCAATTTTCTTGCATTAGTCAATGTAATACATGATATTGAGCATCCGGTATCAAAATAAGCTAAAGTAAGGTATTCATTTATTTTACATGGCAAACAAGAAAGCTTAATTTCCGACAAACAATCAAATTTGTCCGAAGTAAGTTTGTTAAGTTGATTCACCCGATTGAGACGCAGACGTTCGAGATGCGGTAATATTGAATAAATGTTATCAAATATGTAATCATCAAAACTTGAGTTAAATTGTTTAACAACGATGTCTCTTAACTTATAATCATTTGAATCAAGAGCAGCCAAATAAATCGGACATTCGCGCTCAATAAACGACCTCAGTGCTTTGCTCATACGTTGCACTGAACCTCTTCTCAAATTATCCCGATAAGTAATTGCATTGCCCATCACTTTTAGGACGTCTATGTCATAAGGGTAATCAAATTTCAGCTTTGTCTATTTTTTTCTCTAGTATGTTGGTTTATAAAAAAACTTATGTTTATAAACATAAAATTTTTGCATTAGCATAATTTAAAATTTTCAAAGTAAAACATTAATTGTATATATTTTTGAATCTTTGAAATGTGATATACATATTTGACTAAAATTTTTCTATTTACCCCAATTGTAATTTACACTGCTAGATCCATCTGTATCTGATAATTTATAATTAAAAATATAGCTTGAAATTTCTAGGCTATTTGTCGAAACATATTTTTGAATAATTTCTATTAATAACTATTTTTAAAAGAAATTTTTCATAATTTATTATTTTTCATCTACAGAAAATGATATATAAATTTAATAAATTTTTATTTTAAAACTACAGAAATCAAACGTGTTTTGAATTTTTTTTCTAAAAAAATCAAATCAAAAAAAAAATTATGATTTCCTATTTTTTTGTTAAGAATATAATTTTAAAATAAATGATAAAATTATTTGTTAGTAGGTTAGTCCATACAATTTAAAATTTTGTATTTGTTTAAATCGAAATTTCGAAAATATAAAGTTCACAAAAATCATGAATTATATAAATATTCATAATTATTTTTTGCCTAGATTGTACAATTGAACAAGTTTTTGAAATTCACAAATTTATTTAGAATTCGATTTTTCCATGTAAATATACTAAACATTTTTTAAAAACCATAGTGTGCGACTTTTTATTAGAATTTAAAGAAATCACTTTTTTTTTTATTTTTTAAAATTCTATTTTACTTATTTTTATTTTATTTTCTATTTTGAAAAAGCATAGTTTTATGTCGGTCAGCAAAAAAATATTTTAATTTTTTTTTTTAAATTCTAATTGTCTATTTGAGCATTATTTTGACTATTTTCATGCCCAAAAAAATTCTTGAGAACCAGCCTAAAATTTCTGAGTATTAAAATTAAATCATATAATTCATTTTTTCAACAATATTAAAGACTTTTTATCGAAAATAATAATGCTGTAATATTTCATTTACCATATTGAAATTGTTGCTCATAATCAAAATATTCCTACAATATCGAGATAATTACGTTTACAAAATATTTTTACAAAAATATAGACTTCTGTCGCTTAGTTATCAATAATAATATAAGAATTTCGTTATTTGCAAGTTGTTGAATTTTTTGTTTTCGTTCAATTTATGTAATTTTAACTAAAATAAAATAAATAAAAAATTTGCTAAATGTAACCAAGGAAAGTACTTGTGAATATTATCAATGTATAAGATTTATATTAAGATTTTTATTTGGCCAAGAATTCAAAACAAAATATTCTTCAATTGAATTTATCATGTATATAGCACATATTTTTTTGTAGATGACCCTTGTACTCAAAATTTTCAACTTCAAATATTAAATGTATAATTTACATTGTAAATTGATAATATACAAAATTAACATAATGTGCATATTAAAAAACAAGTCGCCCCCTTGTTCATTTTTGTTACTAGTTATTTATAAAATTTGATATCTTTTAACACATTTGAATTCATTTGAATCTGTTTGATCGCGTATTTTTAGTTTCTTTCACATAATCTAACCATAGTTTTTTCTTTGTTCATACAGTATATCACAAAAAAAATTTGTTCGCTCGTATAGTTTCCAACTAAATTTCTAGTTTACCTAGTTACACAAAGTTTTAAAAAATTTTTGTTTTTCTTAAGTTTTCACCAAATTGTTTTCTTATACTAATATTAATACTTTTTGTCTGATCATTTCTAAAACTTAAAAATTTTCAATTATTTAAAATCTAATTAAATTAGTTCATTTTAAGCATTCCTGTTGCATCTTTTTTTATAAATTCACCTGTTTTCAAAACTTTTTATAATTATTTTGTCTATTTTTTGCAATTCATCTTTTTTAATACACTAATTTTTTTAATATTTTTATTCACAATAAAATTTCAATTGAATTTTCTGCATTTTTTTTTAAATAAAAAATCTACGTATATCATGTTCAAAGAATTTTAATTATTAAACTCAAAAAAAAATTTTTGAAAATTTTATGAACTTTTTCTTTTTTTTACATGAATCGTTTACAGTAATCTATAATTATTCACCTGAATAAAATTAGAATTTTCTATCGTGCAGACTTTTCATTATCATCATTTATTATCTTGTTCTAATAGCTTTATTGAATTTTCAGCTGGTAGATAATGATTTCTATAAAATGAAATATTTTAAAATTTAGTATTTTTTTTGTATTTGTGTATTTTTGAATGGAGAATTGTTAATGTTTGGGTATTAAAATTAATTTTTTAATGTAAGCAAATATCGTCCAATAATTTTTTTCATTTATAATTCACAGTTGAAAATGTTCTAATTAATGTCTGAATCATTTTGAAAATTTCGATAAAATTTTTGCACATCAAAGAGCAAAAATGTCGGAAAAATTCAAAATTTTGACTTGTGCACGAAATGGTCTTACATTTATTAATTCCGTACTTTTCGTAAGTTAATTTTAAACTTTTTTTTTTGAACTCTAAATGCTTAGATAAATCTTAAAACATTTTTAACCAAAAAAATATTAATGAATTTTTTTGATGATTTAATCATATCTAGTTGTGCGGCTGGTTATTGTTGGGAATAGGAATATGGCTTATAGTTGATCCCATGTACTACGAGCCATCGGAAGTACTAGAAATCGAAAATTTTCTAAATTGTGCATATTTAATATTAATTACAGCTTCCATTTTGATTTTAATGATCATCTTGGTGGGTACTGCTTTACGTAGAGAAAATGAAAAACTATTGTCAATTGTAAGCCCCGTTTCAAATTATTGTAAAATCTTATTTGAAATTCATTAGAAGCTGAAAATTAAGATAGTTGAAATTTTATTTTTCTTTTGATTTTAAATTATTTTAGTTTGTTTTCGGCATGATCATAGTGCTTTTGCTTTCGATTTCGTCAATTGTTTTGATTGTTTCCTATGGCTTTAATGATAAACTTGAAGATTATTTGGCTAGACAAATAAGTCTCAATATTCAGCAATTATATCAAAGTGAGCATGCGAATGCAATTATCAATTTTATTCAAATGAAGGTAACTAATATCCATTTAACAAATTTTTTATTAAGATATCTAAATATATTCTTTTATTTTACAAGTTCAAATGTTGTGGAGCAACTTATGTGACGGACTATGATCGATTTAGGATGCCATATCCCGTTTCCTGCACTAATGATGTCTATGGGAACCCAAATTTTATGTATTTCGAAGTAATTACGCTTTTTTTATAGATA
>BLXL01000789.1:0-39318 GCA_023170135.1 Acarapis woodi
TAAATTCAACTCACAATTTTATCAAATGCTTTTTTTCAATGAGAAGTTGTCCGTTTGAATTGTTGAAAAAAAATTTCTAAATGAGATTTATTTTACATCGTAAGAATAAATGTATCAAAATTTTTCATAATTTAAACATACAAACATTGTAGCAAACTGCATATAATAATAATAATATTTTAGAAATTAGTTGAATGAAGTATTTCAGTTGAATTGAGGTGTGACTTGCATAGAAATGCCGTGTTCAATTTGAATATTTAAAGTATTGTTTTGTTTTTAAAAAATTTGAATGAAAATAAGTTTACATTACAATTACACTGTTTCGTAATCTTATATTCATGTCTTTAGAAAAAGCATTTAATCTTATAGTATATATTTGATGACCAAACCCTTAGGGTATAACAAAATTAGATTAGAATCTCTAGAAATATTTAATAGAACCGTTTATGTTATTTAATTTTAGACATCATATGATTAGGCATGTTGATATTATTTCATATCGATACACTTTTTTACCCATTTTAGCAAAAATATTTTTTTATTTAATTTACAAATAAATCATCGAGACATTTATCTTTTGTCTAGAAATCAAACGTGATAAACAGTCCAGATCGAGGCAGCATTTTGCACTTGAATTCAGTTAATAAAGAAATGTCTGGTAAATATAAATGTGAGGTGACGATAGAAAGTCAATTCTTTACTATAAATAAAGAAAAATACATGGAAGTTGTAAACCCAGTTACTATTGCAAGTTCAGGTAAGTTAAAAATCATTATTTAATCTTAAAAATTAAAAAAACTTCAATTGATAAAACCTTCACGTTATAATTCTATATAATTTACGTATTTATAGTTTAATAAAGTTTAAAGTTTATCAAAATTCATTTTGTGATCTATTAAATGAATTCCGTAGTTCATCGGCTTGAAGTATCATTCAAAATTACCGTAGTTTTTAGAGATGACTTGTCTTTAAATAATATGAGAATTTAAACTAAGGTAGCGAAAAACAGATCGAGTAGTAGAAAATAAAAAAAAATCAACAAAAATAAAGCAATTAGAAACAGGCGGTATGAGAATCCACACAATAAAGTCATTACAATCAGATGTTGTTGAATGTGAAAGACAATCAAAGTATCGGTAATAAGTTTGAAATAATCTGAACTTGAAAAAAATCTTTAAAGCACTTAAAAATTATTTGACCATCTTTTGATGGTAATAACCCATTAAAAATAATATTAAAATCATATTTCTTTCTAATCTTCTTCCTTTTTCTTTTTTTCGTTTTCACACTTTCTTTACAAATTTTCGCAAATACAATATTATAAAAATTATTGACCTATTACTCATCATGCTTATTTCATTTTGAATTCAAAAAAATTCTAATATCTATAATAACTCGATACTTTTATAATCAGTACCCCCACCATTTGCTCGGCCCTATCCGAAGGTTAAATCATTTGACATAGATACATTAGAAGAAGCGCATTCTGAAGAAGTGCTTATTAATGGATGTTCAATATACATCATAAATTGGTCCTATTTGATATTAATTCTCAAAGCTTTACATTATATTATGCATCTGTATGATTTTTGAGAAAGAACTCAAGTTTTTTATCAAAAAAAATTAGTGTGATTATTTAAAAAGATTTGCAAGTTAACAGAGCATTATATCCGCACATCTTATTTATGGATTCACGCTTGAATAGAATTAAGATTTTTTTACAAAATAAGATTTTAGAAAATAAAATTATTTATTTGAAAATTTTTTAATTTTTTTCATTTCTTCTAATTGAACATATTATGGTTAAAGTTTGATAATTTCTTAGCAATTTAAAATAAACAAGATCAAATTATAAAAACACATCATAAAGATATTCAATAGATTTATTTCTCATGCATTTTGACAATCAAAATAGGATTTTTGAAAAAAAATCGAAAAGCAATGAAGATAGTTTATCAAAATTATGAAATCAAGTGTTATAGTTTGAAAATAAAGAACAAGACGTTTTGTTTGGCTTATTCAAATTTAGCTTTTACATTACATAAGTCAAGATTATTTTCAATTTGCATATGTATTTAAATACTTTTAGGCTAATACAGATATAATAAGATCATAATGATGAGTAAGACTTTTAATTGTTTGATATCAATTATGTTACTTCAATATTGATATTATGAAAGTAGCAATGTTTAAGGTATTCATGTAAAAGAATTGAAATGACCAAATCTCAATTGCTTTTATACAACTCTTACATTATGAACAAAAATACAGTTTTTTGAAAGTACGACTTTGTTATTCAAGATAGTCTCACATTTTGCATTGAGATAATATTTTGAATTTTTTAGTGACAAAAATTTCAAGAAAATAAAAAAAAAATTTTGTAAATAATAAAATTTAAAAGTTATGATGAAATTAATTTTTCAATTTATTTTTTGGCGGAGCATAAATTATTTTATTGATTAGATTGGTTTAAATCGTTGGAGAAGCAAATAGTGGGTATTTTTTCAAACTTTGGATAAAAAAATTATTTTGTTTTTTTTATAAGTAATCGTTTAGGTAGGTATACCAAGATTAATTCTAAATTTAAGAAATTTGAGAACCACAAGTTTTATCAATTTTTTTCATTTTTTTTATGTTTATGATACGAAAACTAAAGTATTTTTTAGTCTTGTTTTTAGAAGTTCAACGCGTAAATAGATACTATATGGTAATTATAGAACATGAACTAGTAATTTGTGCTAATATGTAACAATTTATTATTTAAAATCGACGTTGATCATAATTACGCACAAATCGAAATTTTTAGACATTTCAATAAGGCAAGTAAACTATGAAGCAATTGATCGATTCGAAATAATAATTTAGGAAAATTCAGTGGTCAATTGTGCCAAATTAAGAAAAAAAATAATAATTTTAATAGAAAATAAAAAATAAACCATGAAACCATATTATGTTTAAAATTTATGAATGTTCGCTAATTTTTTTTTTAAATTTTATAATAAAAAAACTGTAAAAAAATATAAAATAAAAAATTTTGAGCCCTAAAATTAATATATTTAATCTAAAGGTTTTGATAGATTTTGATAAAGATTTGCAAAAATTATATTATACATATGATTTGATGTACTGAATTTTCAATTTAATGCTCTCTATCCCAATTGTAGTTTTATATATTACGTGCAATCGGCATTTTAAATACTCAGTTATTTTTTACAATAAATACACAGAAATTTGGCGAGAGGGGCAAAATTAATAGAAGAATAGTTAAAAAAAAATTTTCAAGCAATATAATAAATTTATTTATATATAACAATTCGCCTAAGTTTATTTTGAAGAGAGTAATCGCTAAGTGATTATTCTAAAACACATAGCTTGCACAGTTGGAAATCTTAACATTGTATCTAGTATTCGCACAGTTAAACTCGTGTGGTTTAATGCATTGTTTGCGTTTTTGCGAACAAATGTTAAAATAAAATGACGTAAAATTTTGACTTATTCAATCACAATGTATCATGTAGTGTATTCAATACTTGAATATCATGCACTTAACAATCGCAAATGATATTATATATCCAATATATAGTAACAATATTATATGACTTACTTTATTGTGACAAATTTTATCGATGAATTGTATCTGAAATTTAGAGTCCAAAAATTGACGTTCAACAAATCGAGGGAGGTTTAGTAATTTTCATTTATCAATGCATATACGTTTCATTTGCTCGATAATTTGTTTGAAACTCTGAATTGCTAGTATTTGCTTGCCAATTCAAAAAAGAATGAAGCGATTATCAAGTTTAACCATAGAATCATCGATATAGTAATTTTTCCAGCAAACTCAACTTATATACTCTTTGGCTAAGAACGCTAACTGGCGATGACTAAAGCAGTATATGCTTGTTGGTATCTCATTTTATTCAATTCTATACAGAGATATAAAAATTTAGTTAGTATTTTTTTTAGTTGATTCTTCATAATATTATTGATGTTATTTTTCTATCTGTGAATATCATTCATACCATGCGTGTAAAATATCCGAATCTTATCTAATTCTAAATTTCAACGATTAAATTTGTCCATAACAAAAAAAAGCACAAGTCCAGATTTAATGCAGTTGACAGACGGTGATAATTTTCGATTAACTCTTATATAAATTATGATTACTTGCACTATATGCGATAGAAGTGTTCTAATTATTTGCAGACTAACTGACATAGACTTGCACCCTGTGCATCTCTGTAGTTTCTATATAAATCATTTTGTACAAAATCGTAATTTTAGCAAATTACCTTACATGATAAAAAATTATGTAATAATACATAAAAAATTTGAAAAAATAAATTTAGTTACATCGATTCATAATTCAAATTATTTTTGATTTGTACATTAATTATTTTATCGATTTATACATTTTTATATATTCAAGTGTCATTTTTTCCTTCAAAAAATGTTCTTTATTAGTTATCCATTTTTCTGACTTAAACTATATCGCTCACTTTTTTTTTCAAAATTCTTAATATTAAGAAAAAAAAATTAGAAAATTTTCTTTCGATTTCGAATCACTAATTTCTAAGCTCAAAAGTTGCTAATTTTTTAGGAAAAAGCTATTCGTCTTTTAACACACAAAAGCATGACTGCTCAAACGTATCAAAAACGTATCAGACTATTCGATTTCAACTAATACAACTTTGATTTGTATTAAATCCGATTCCCTCTCCAATCATTCCAGATAAAACTTTATCTTTGCACACTATTGAATAAATAGCCAATTGCTCTTAAAATTCATATGAAAAAATAATATTTTTTTGATTTAAGTTCGAAGCATCGAGAATAGAGCAAATAAGATTATTAAAAAGTAAAAATTACACAAAATTTGTTCACTTATAATAAATACATAACTTGAATTCAATAGGCTAATCAAACTAAAAAATTTTAAGGCACTTTATTCAATGTGAAAGCAAAAAAAAAATATAATTAATATGATTGATTTAATATATTGAACAAGTTTGAATGGAAGTAGATCTTTCAGGTTATTTAAAGTTAGATTTTTCAAAAGACTGTTGCATTCAATAAATACTTAAATGAATCTGTTGAATTAAATCACTAAGTAATTTGAGAATATTTGATATTAAAAAAAAAATTTATTATTACTTGAATATCAAAATAGATTAATAAGTTTAGTAATAAATCAGATTTTCATTTATCAATATTTCTAATAGAAGAAAAAGCAAATCGAATCACACACATTGACAATTTCGGATTGTCCATCTATCTATATTCAAATCTAACACAAAATTTATCTGTTAAGTGTTCATAAATAAATTACCTTTAGTGTTTTAAAAAAATTTTTTGTCGAATCTAATTTAAATTCGCTATCATTTAAAAAGTAATATATAATCATGAATGATATAAAAATTTTGAAAATATATCAACCTATTGAAATTCATGGCTTGTGTCAAAGTGATATACTCCAAACCTACAATTTTCTTACTAAAATTAGCAAACTTTTCATTTTAATTTATAGGTTTAAATTTGAAGAAAGCAATAATCAAATAAATTATGATGAGTCATAATGGAAAACTGAAAATAGTTCATTAAATTTTTCATTTATGATAAATCGTTTTTTGCTATAAAAAGTTATCACAAATCAAAACTAAAATGCCACCTTTAGAATTAAATTTTCAGATGTGCTCCGAATGGACTATTAAGTAATAAAACAAATAAAGAATTGCTTGATCTTTGTTATAAACTATGCGATACTTCGTAAGTTAACTAATATTAAATTTAGAATTTAAAAAATTTTCTAGAATTTTAAAATTTAAAATTTCAACAGGAAGGCACGTATTATTTGCACGAGAAACATAGTTTTCCATATGTTTATACGTTGTATCTGTTTGTATAGCAGCAAAGAAAAAATTAATTCGTACGAAAAATTGATACCATTGAGCAATAATAGTGTGTCTTAAATAGAAAACCTACCAACGGTTGACAATAAAGACTACACTTCAAAAGTTTTTTCAATGAAAGAGAATTTCGAAAGGAAATTTTCACTTTTCTTTTTTCGCACAGATAGACACATTCAAAAATCATCTTGAAATCAAATCTTTTTTTTTACCCTAAAATGTGCTTGTAATTTGTTTTTTCAAAAAATATTCACACTAAAAAATAAATTTGTCGTACTTTTATTATGTGCTTCCTAAGAAACCAATTTATATATAAGCTTAAATATTAGGGAAACTTAAGGCCACAAAAACTTTTGTACATAAAGGTCTTGATATGAAAAACTAATCTAAATGGATCAAATGAATAAATGTAATAGATATTTGTGTAAATATTTAAATGCATTCAAATATATCCTTCATAAACATTATTTTTTAAATTCACAACAAAAAAAAATCGTTTATAAACAACAATGATGAGAAGTCAACAAACTTTCGATTGAAAAATTATAAATCTAGGGATCTTACATATAGTTCTTACAAATAATAATTGTAATATACTTTGAATTTTTTTATTCAAAACTCGTGCCTGAAAAATTTGATATGAACTTATGTGCCTAGTTGATAATAAAAGCCATTATAAAACTTCGAAGATTTTTTTTTTAATTTATTATACAAGTCGAATTCATAATAATTAATATACTCATGAAACATCTTAAACAAAATTTATTTTTTAGAATTTTGTTATTATTAAGTATTTTGAAATTTCGCAAATAGAATTGAACATTATGTCATTTGCATATCAAAAAAAATTATGTTGATGCTGAAAATATTGTCAATGATTTAAACAATTATTTGATTATTCGATGTGTTTTAAAATAATTTTTAGTAATTTTTACAAACAATATAATTTATCATTTTGCACTCATTCACATTTTGCATTTTTTTTATTGGCTAATACATTTCTTCTGATTAGTAAAAAGTATGTAAAATTTTATTAACTTTTTCGGTAGCTTATGAATTCACTAAAAGTAGTATAATATTTATAAATAATAAAGTGATGTAGGATTTTAGTTAATTTTTGAAAAGATGGATACTTAAACTAATTTTTATTTTTTGTTGTAATGATTCAATAATTAATTTATAATCAATTATTTGATGGTAATTCAACAGCAACTAGATCATAATTAGAACTCAAATCGTTACTCAAATTTTTCTCTAAGGATAGATAATCTTTGTTTTTTTGAATATTTAAATATTCATTGTTCTTTTCCTTTTCATGTTCATCAATTTTTTTATCATCTATTTGAGATTTAGAATTTTGTGAATTTGTTACATTCTCGCTTTCTTTATTCGAAATATTTTCATTTTTCTGTGCATTTATGATTTTGTCCAATTCATTCGAATAGCTGGTATCCAAAATAAGTTGAAGTGGCTTTTGCTCATTTTCAAGTTCTTTGGGCACACTAAAATGAAATTTGTTCAGGTAAGAAACTTTCCCTAATTTACTAATAACAATTTCCCCCTTCATTTGAAGATCTTGAATTTGTTTGTTCAAGTTGATTAATGTTTCTGGATCGCTTCTAAATTCTTTCAGACTATCTAATTTATTTAAATTTTTTTTCTTATTTATAAGATCATTCATACATTTTTTTTTCAATAAATTTTTAAATTTTTTGACATCTTGAAAATTATGAAAATTTTTTCGTGAAATAGTGCAGTTTGTATCAGATTTTCGATCATCTCTTACCTGATTAGTAAGTTTATTTATTAAATTTTCGCTAGTTCTATTTACTATGCTTTTATTAGACTTGAATTTCAAATTTCGATTTTTTCGCTCATCTGAGTTTATTAAAGTCTCATGTTTTTTCAAAATCTTTTTCAAGTAAAAAATTTTTTGTTATTAAATGATGCAAAAAAATTTGTATTTTACTTTAAATTTTCTACCATTTTACTTACTTGTTTATATTTTTTATCCTTTTTATGCAAAAAAAATTTGTCAATTTTTGGTAAATTTTCATCCATTTTTTGTTTAAATGTTTGATCACATTTGTTAATATCATTAGATAAATCTAAAAGACTGTTGTCAATCTTGTAAGTTTCGATACGAACTTGTTTTGCAGTTTTATGTATTGAAGAATTCAATAAAGTGCAGATAAATAGAAAAAATAAAAAATAGATGATGTAAAGTAGATTAAAATTTTTCATTGAATTTATAAATAGATCACTGATAAAATCATTTGCTAGTTCGCTGAACAAACTTATGAAAAAATGGTGAATTGCCGTGCTAAGAAAGTTATTGAACAAATAGTCAAAAAAAGTACCTAAAATGACATATATAATATCGAAAAACACATAAATAAATAAATCGTTAAATATTAATTCAAATATTTCTTTAATAGATAAATCTTCATCATTTTTCGGCTCTTTATGAAATTGATTTATTTTTTTCGTCTTATTAATTGCTTTAATTGGTGAATTTTTGTTCAATGGCGATATTAGCTGACAGTATTTCATCAATTGTTTCAATAATTTTTTTAATCGTAATCGGTCATGTGCATTTAAACTTTTCCAATAATTCAAGGACGTTTTAATAGATTTACCAGCAGTAAGTTTATATTGTTTTACAAGATGACATTCCCAATCAAATGGCCATGTCAAAATGCAAGTAAGATAAAGTAACTTTTCAAAAAAAGACATATTGTATTGACTAAAATTTTTGAGTTTTTTTTTTTCAGTTTTTTTCGAAATCACTTTATCACTCGTATCGTCTATGCTAATTGAGTCGGTTGCATCAATTAAATTCAGTGCATTAAAATTAAAAATATTCCAAAAAAAATTAGACCAATCATTTATTATTTTAGGTTTATAAAAACACGAATAAATAGACTCATCTTTTGGGCTAAAACTGGTAAAAATTAAGCAGGATTTTTCGCCACCAAATAAATTTATATTATCATGAGGTCCAAAAAAACCTTTACCCAAGCGGAACATTTTATCGATCTTGTTATTTGATAATTTTATGAATGATTCATCAGATATACCAAAATTTTCTACTGATTTGTCAGAAAAAATTTTACTTAATGATGTTTTATTCCAACCTATTACCTCAATTTTTGATTCAAAACCACGATTCTGAAATTCATTCAAATCGTCAACTAAATTTTTGATTCGCTCTATATCGTTTAATATAATCAACTCGGATTGTTGATCATCAAATTGGAAATCTTTAGCCAAATCATTTTCATATTTTGTACTATCGAATTGATTTAATGAACATCTAAGAATGAATTTAGTTTTCGGTGGAATTAAATAACTCTTGCGTTTTGTTAAAGTTGAAATTCTCCTAGATTTTCGACATTCATTTAGACTTATGAATAATTGAATGACGATCAATGTATGAATAATGAAAAATAAATTAGTCATTTATATAAATGCTTAAAAGATAAAAAGCATTTTTTATTTGGAGTAAATATGATGATTGAAAAATTTTTCGCATCGATGTTTATGAACACATGTGTTCAAAAGTGAAATGTTTGGCTATTTGACCTCAATTATTTAAAAGTAATATATACAATATTTTAAATTTATATTGTTAGCATTTATTAGTTTGTATGCACAAATTAATTAACGAAAAATGTTCGTAATATTTTTAATGAAGGGAACTAAATACGTTCTAGTCGTGCTTGTGCTCTAAAACCTCTTGATCAACATAATTATCATCACTGTCAATTTCACAAGATAACCTTTTTTTATCTTTCTTCTTTTTTCTTTCTTTTGAATATTTCAAATCATCTTTTGATTTTTTTCTTGATGATGGACTTTCACTTAGATCTCTACTCTCATCTTGTTTTTTATACCTAGCATCAATCTTATTCGGCGGCGTGCTTGGCTCTTTTATAAGGTCATGATCCATTATAGAATCTTCTTCTTTTATTTTTTCATTTCTATCTCGTCTTTTAGTTGATTTGATTGGACTATCTTTTGATCTCCTTGATGAATAACGGTCCTTCGAACGATCTCTCTTATATCTTCGCTCTGTTGATCGAGAGCGATCTTTTCTTCTTCTATCACAATCATCTCTTTGAAAAATATAAATAAGTTCAATACTTGCATCATAATTTTAAAATACCTTACCTCCTTCTTTCCCTTGATCTACTTCTTCTTGATCTTCTAGGTGACCTTAAAAAAAAAAAGAATGATAAATTTTCAATCACATCATTTATCTTTCATATATACCTTGATCTCCTTCTTGTATACCTATCTTGGCTCTTTTTGTCTCTTGATCTACTTGAATATTTATCATCATATCTTTCTCTACTTCTTGATCTCCTAGAATGATCTCTATCTCTCGAAGAACGAGAATATTTATCATCATATCGTCTTCTATAGCTTTCTCTTGATCGACTATTAAATATAGTATAATTAATAAAAAGAATAAAATAATCTTATGAATTTGTTACCTTCGTCTTGGATTACTCCTTGATCTGCTAGATCTTTTTTCTCGTTCAATAGCAGCCGCTGTTGCAGCATTTATGTTTTTATTATGTTCATTTGTTAGATGCAAAATATTTTCTAACTTAATGATTCCAGTTTGTTCGATCATTTGTGAATCTCGAACACGTCGCATTGTATCTTCAATTTCTTTTTGTTGAGTATTTGAGTTTCGAGATGATAATGGTTTGATGATTGCTTGAGTTGAATGACTGACTTTGATTGGAAGTGTACTGATTATGGATCCGTTTGATTGTAATGCACTTGCAACTAAATTGAAAATTTTAAATTGATCAATATTAGAAAATGTAATCAACTGATTTTTTACATCTTCTAAATAAATAAACAACTTACCAGAACTTTGTTCTGTAAATTCAACAAGCGCAACTTTGAGTTTGGTAAGATTAGCTGGAATGTTATCATTACTATTTAATCTAACGTATTTGACTTCGCCGATTTGATTGAAAAACTTGAGCACATCTTCGCCTATTACATTTGCATCTAAATTTGAAACCTGAACAGTTCGCCGAATTTCTTCTATTTTACTGGGATCAGTGTTCGAAGGAAGTGCTGGATATTGTGGTAGACCAAGTGCAGATAAACGCGGATCAATCGTACTGATTACTTGAACCCCATTATTTCCAGTAACTATTTGATTAATGAGACCTTCATTGTTTGCCGTATTGAGACCACTTGTCAAGCTAAAAACAAAATTTTGTTTCACTAGTACTATTTAATCAAAAATGATGAATATTACCTGAAAGCCGTCGATTCATCCGGGATTCGATCATCAAAAACTGGTGTCACTATCAATGCCCTATCAATAAAAACTGTATTACTAAGATGTTGGGCTACTTTTACTGAATTTGGATCATCAAATCGAACGTAGCATGTTTTTGATTGCGTTTGAATAGTTGAATTATCATCTTTGGGATAAATTACAATCTCATTGACTCCTCCAACAAAACCAAAAAAAGTATTCATTTGTTCAATAGTGCTTGTTGGTGATACATTAGTGACTTGAATAACACTTGTATCTAAATTTGTCATCTTTTTTTGAAAATTAGACGGATACAAATGATTTTTAAAATAAGATGATTAAAAGTGACAAATTTGAAATCGAATTATATAAAATTATGTTAATGATTATCATAATTTTAGAGGTTTGTACTTGATAAATTTTATTGAATTGCATCAAAAAAAATAATGTATTAGTTCAAAATACAGATTATAAATGTAAAAGACAATCACATTTGTGTTGCTATTTTAACTCGCTTTTTTTCGGAAAAGTAAAAATATTTCAGAGCCTATTTTGCGGCTTGCAGCTCATATCATGGTTCGTTTTTCAAATTGTTTTCATTTTAAATTTTTTACATTATGTCGTGTGAGAGATACGCCAAATTCTTTCGACTGATACTTTAATTAATCAATTTAATTTTTCTTGCCATTGCAAAAAACTTATTTATCTATCCCTTTTTTTCATGGTGAAAGAAAAACAGTTAAATAATAATTTGAAATTTCAGTAAAAACACATATTCTTACTTTTTTTTTACTATTTTCTAATAATTTTTTAGTGTTTACAACGGAATCAGATGTTAGATTAAAATAACTAAACATTGCTTTATTTTATTGAATCAACAAAATTTAGTGGATTCTACTATCTGTAAATCATATTAATGAATTTAACTTAAGTGCCTTCATTTTTAGAAACAAACTTTTAACAGTGCTCATGTTATTTTTTTCTGTATTTAGTATTTAGTCATCTTTTCAATTTTTTATCTCTAGACCAAACATAAAATTTTAGGATGGTAAATTTCAATAATATTTTTCAATCAGCTTAAATTTAAATTTTTTTCCTAAAATATAATATTTTTTCACATTCCGGCTATAGAAATTTAAATTATAAAATTTTTACTATGATTTTTTTTCCATTCAATTATTTTAATAATTTCTCTTTTAGAATGGTGAACAAATTGATCGAGCTCTTGATTTGATGAGAAGACTACCTCCTCAACAAATCGAAAAAAATTTAAGCGATCTTATCGATTTAGTTCCGAGTTTATGCGAAGAATTATTATCTGCTGTTGATCAACCTTTAAAGATTGCAAAAGATCAAGAAAACGGAAGAGATTATTTATTGTGTGATTACAATCGAGATGGAGATTCTTATAGGTATGAAAATGTATATTAAAATAATTGATTGATAAGTTAAAAAAATGTGAATAGTATTATACAAAAAAAGATCATATGAAAGAGACATTTTTTCTCGAAATTAGGTCTCCTTGGAGCAATAAATATAATCCGCCAATTGAAGATGGTGCTGTGCCAACTGATCGTTTGCGACAATTAGAAGTTGATGCAAATCAAGTGTTTGATCAGTATAGAGAGATGTATTATGAAGGTGGTATTTCGTCAGTCTATCTTTGGGATTTAGATCACGGATTTGCGGCTGTTATATTAATCAAGAAAGCAGGTGATGGTTCAAAAAAGATTAAAGGTTGCTGGGATTCAATTCATGTAGTTGAGGTGGCTGAAAAATCGGGAGGTCGAAATGCACACTATAAATTGACTTCAACTGTTATGCTATGGTTACAGACAAACCGTCAATCTCTCGGTACAATGAATGTGGGCGGTTCATTGACACGACAAGTGGAGACTGATGCATTAGTTAGTGAATCATCGACACATATTTCAAACATCGGTAAAATGGTCGAAGTAAGTTTTATATTTTTGTAATCATAATTAGCTTAAAATTAAATTCAAATTTTTTTTGTAAACATTAATAGGACATGGAAAATAAAATCCGTAATACACTTAATGAAATTTATTTCGGAAAGACTCACAATGTTGTAACAAATTTAAGATCGATCACTATTTTAAGTGATCAAAGGAGACAAGAAGCTTTAAAGTCAGATCTTGCACAAGCTTTGCAGAAGAGACATAAAAATGAAGAATAATTTTAGTCGGTTGATTGAATAAAAATCGTATTTTGACGTTTAATCACAATCGTCCTGATAGAATCGGTTATTAATCGAAAGATTTTCATTTTCAAGTTTTTTATGATTGTAGGTCTGTGTATGTAAATACTTTTTTTAGTTTTTTAAATCCAATTGTATTTACCTATTCAAACTCTTAGGATATTTGTAGAGTTCTCATTGAATCTTAGTTGATTTATAAAGAAAAAACTTTTTCGCTCTCTATTTAAATAATATATTTTTTATAAATTTTTTTTCGAATCGTATTCGCAAGCCAAAATTAAGTTTTAATTGTAAACTATCTCTCGCGATAATGATCATTAAATTTTTTGAATGGTATTTTAGAATTTTCAATTATTAAGATGTTTGAACAAAAATTAAGCTTTTTCTACTATATTGATATTTTCAAATATATTTTTTCAGAATACTTAAATTTTGTCAAACAAATATAAGTTTTCAATTATTACCAACGAATTACAGCAAATTTTCAGAAAAAAGTATTATTGATGCATAAATTCATTATCCCTAAGCAAATCCAAAGCATTTTATCACAAAATCGAAAATGTTCAAAAGCCCATGATGCAGAGATATGATAAATAATTTATTAAGACTAGATTCAAATGTAATTAGACACACATGGTAAAAAATATTTTTCTTTTGAATTCTTCGAATCAATTGGAGAAACTTAAGGAAATTTAAATATGATCAATAAATTTCTATCTCATTTGTTGATATTTTTTAAAAATTTTCGAAATTAATGAATAAAAAAAATAATTTACATTGAAAAGTTAAAATTTAATTTATTAAAATTAGGACCATTGATATGTGAAAATTTTTTTAAATATTTTAATTTATCCTGAAAAACATCAAAATAAAGAATATAAAAAAAAATTGTCATTTCTATTATTCAGGATCAAATTTATACTTAACAATAAAAATTGGGAAATCTTTTGAAATCAATTAATTTTTTATCTAAATTATCATTCAAATAAATTTTAATTATATGATTTTTAAATATTTAGAGATTTTGTTAATCAAAAAAAAAAATAATTACTCTACAAAATTTTTTTATCATCATTCATTTCCCTACGTTTTTTAATACCCGATAAGCTTTGAAAAAGATTAAGCATTGGCGCTTCGAAAAATAGATGCAAAAAGTTACCCAACATAAATGTAAATAGAAATCCTGAAAATAATTCTTTAATTGCTGTCATTCGATTATACGGAAATATAGTTCGTGTTGAACCAAGTGCGTAGATTATATAAGTGAATTGACACATGATCAGCGAAAAAGAAAGTCTTGACCATGGAATGGTAAATTTTAAAGCTACCATTTTTTTAAATAAAACTAAAGGTATAAAAAAAAAATTTAATACAAATTAAAAGAATAGAAATTATAAAGAATAAAAATTAATATTAAAATTACCCGAATAACCAATCAACACTGAATAAAAAAGCCAAAATGGAACTAACACAATGATAAATTTGTCAATAACAGGCCAGAAAAATTTAAGCAATTCACTTTGCTCATTTCCTAACGTTTTCAATTTATGTAGGTAGTCAATAAGAATGTAAAATGATGCACAAATCATTATAGATATAAAAACTCGAACAAGTTTGAAACGCTAAAATTAAAAAAAAAAAATTTTTCAATAAGTTTATTGACATATGATTAAAAATCATTTACCAAAAATTTCGGCTTTACTGTGTTTTTAACCAACCACGCACATATCAAACCTCTGAAGTAATATAAATTTGGATAAAAATTTTAAAAATTGAACAAAATAAATTAAAATAATCTTACATTACATAAGTATTATAATGATAAAACGAATGCAGATAATTATCTTCAAAAGCTGAAATATCATATCTGTGAATACAAATTATTTTTTGTAATTAAATTTTTCAGAATAACAAATTAATTAAGTAAACTTACACGTAAAGATTCAATAAATTTGTGATCGGAAGTATATTATGATGATGAACATAAAAGAGAGTTAACACTGAAACAATAAACATTTGAGTCAATGCCAATAAAAATCCTAATTTAGGTTTGATAATCAAATAATAAATCACAAAGTAGTTGAGAATGTAAATCTGAAAATCTGCACTCAAATACCAAGAAGGTATAATGCACTGAAAATTCAATTTTAGTTTTTAGTTTCTATTAAAGAATAAACAACTTACCATATCAAATAAGCTTTCTTCGTTTGAAATTAAAAAAAAATTTTTCCAACCATTTGTTCTACAATTTTCATACAAATGATTGGTGATATCTGAAAATTTCGGTCCTAAATGCATATAAAAAATAGGAATATAGAATTAAAACCGATTTTTTTTTTTTTTTTAATACCTGCTCCTAAGTGAGGTAAAACAAAAGTTACCAATATAATTATAAAACAAATGATAGCGATCTTAACATATCTCATAATGAAGAAATTAAAAAAATTATAATCTATTTTTCGGTTTTTGATTACATCATACCAAGCATACCTTAATTTGATAGAAAATTTTTTTAAAAATTAAAAATGAAGATTAATTCGAATTGATTGACTTACATAGAAAAGAAGCCACCATAAAAGAACATTGAATCGGCAATAAGAGTTGCTGCTCCTAAAAACTTTTGAAGTACTTCTGTAAATATCTGACATTAAAAAAAAAATAAAAAATTAATTTTTTTATTTAAAATGGAAACAAAAATAAAATCGCATTCATTATTTTGAATAAAAATTATTAATTTGAAAATTCGAATTTTTAACAAATAAAAGATGAATATTTTTTCATATCTGCATTAAATAAATAAATTTAAAACTACCAGGTAAATTTATTTAAGAATTGGAACTTTTAATTATAGGTCTTCTTTTGAATTTGTGATAGATGAAATATTAATTTTATCATCAAAAATAAAATTTTACTTTTTAGAAGGGTATAAAAAAAATTGTAATAATTAATTGTTTTTTTTAGAAAAATTAGAATGAAATAGAAAAAAAGATAAGAAATTTTTACTAAAAAATTTTTTTAATTTTTGCTTTAAATTTAAGAAGAGAAATTAATTGCCTAAATTTAATCGAAAGAGTATTTTTTGAAAATCTTACCATTTCTTTGACTGCACCATAAGGTTGAGCAAATAATATACCTAATGCTGTCATAGCATGCAGAGAAATCGATACAATGATCAAAAAAAATTTAGTTCCATGTAAAAATAAATTCGATATATCATTATTAGGTCCATAATTGTAAATTGCATTAAAGTTTCTAGATATTGAAAAGTTTGATAAAAATCTGTTTTGAAAAAAATTTTCTGCCAAACAGAGTAAGATGAAGGCGAAAAGTATGGTGAATGATATAATCTGTAAATTAGTTAAAGGTTCAGGTTCGTTGACAGTTGTGCATCGTTTAGGTGGAAGTAATGAAAATCCAAAGTGCTTTAATTTTCTATTAAATAATATTGCAATTTCGTTTATATCACAGGTAGAAGGCATGCAAACTCCATGTGCATTGCCAAGATTGAAATCAATTAAAAGTCTCGATCTTTCACTAACTTTTTTTTGATACATTTTATATCTAGGCAGTTTCTTGATATCCTCTGAATCTTTAGTTTGAATCGAAACCATACAATACTTGCCATTGAAGTCAATATTTTCTTCTTCGTTTTTTCTAAATTCGACACAATAATCAAATGATCCAAAATTTACATTTCGACCTGTCAATTTTCCATTTACAGTTCTACCAGTTGATTCAAGAACTGATTTGTTTTTTCAAATTATTTTGGTCAAATAATTAATTATTGACACATAATTTTTTTTAAAGAAAATTTCTTATTAATAATTAAAGCAAACTTACATTTTAGAGCCCATAATTCATTATTATTGATTCCTTTGATCCATCTTTTTACACTCGATTTACACGGCAAATTTATTTCGCGACTATTTAATACAAGTTCTAAAAAATCAATCGTTTGATTGTATAAAGGATTATAATAGTTTTTAAAATGAAAATTATTTTTCAAATTGTCCATGTAAGATGTGTCATTGTAATAAAAAGCATTTGTGCCAGCGATAAAAATTAAAAATATAAAATATTTGGCAGTCATGATCGAAAATAGCTTTTAAATAAAACAGTAATTATCCTTTGATAAAAAATTGACAAGCTACAGAAAATTTTTAAAATAACAGGTTGTCGCATAAATCAAGGAATTTCAATTTGTTTAGAGCTATTATGAGTTTAAACATTATTATTATGATCTTTTCTAAAATTTTCAAAGTACTCTAATTTCACGTATTTATCACCAATGAGTACATAAAAGATATGTAATGAGTAAGTAAAATAAATATAAATTATTTATCTGAGAAATTGATAACAACTACTATTCACGTTAAAAATGGAATCTTTTTTTAATACAATTTATTCATATTTAGTTTTGAAATTTTGAAAAAAAAGTTTAATTTTCTAAATATGCTACCAAAATATATCTGTTGTTTAGATAGAAATTGATTAATTTTTTTTTACAAGATAAAAATGAAAAAAATCTGCTTACTTTTTGAAATATAAACAAATTAAAAAAAAAATCACTTGCAAAAAATATACTAGAAAATATTTAAATTTTTTATGAAATTTTACTATCTTCACTATTTGATTTAAGCTTTTGATTAAAAAATTTTTTTTATTAGATTATATGATTTTTTCATTATGGAGATCATCATTGAGCGAATCTATAGTAAAATGAATTGAGATTCAAAATTTTTGCTATTCAAATATTTGATTAAATTATGATTGATGATAGGTTGAAATTTTTTGCAGAGTTAAAACATTAATTTTTCGCATATTCAAGCATATTAAGACACATAAAATAACCAAACGATTTAAATAATTTCAAAAAAATGTGATTAATTTTACCCACGAATATGGTTTTTGTGTGCGCTTTAAAATAAAAAGGACATTTGAAAATCCTATTAATGTAAAATCGTATTCGATCATGAAAAAAAATGTTTCCTTATATAAAAAGATACTAATTTTTCATTTAAAAAACGTAAAGTTATTAATCAAACAATATTGATTTCTCAATCAATAATTACCAATAATAAATGCTATTTCAAGATATGTAAATTAAAAATATTTAGTTTTTGTTTACTGCTGTCAAGTTGAAATTATTTTCTAGATGCTATTTGATCATATATTGTCTATATTGTATGTAATATATTATTGATTAAATTTATGGTGGCAATATTTTTAAAATTGAATGACAAATAATAAAGAATTTGTCAGATTAATTGTACAATTAATGCAACTAATTTAACTAAAATAATGTTTTTTTATTGTTTTCAATTTAGGTCAATTAACGAAGATTATTTGTTTTGTGTAACATGGAGATAATTATTATTTGCTTAGTTTTATTATGTCCAATAAAAATTTAAATAAAAATTTTTTTGACTTTAGCTTTTTATTTTTATTATATTTAAAAAAATCTGACGTTATACAAAAAGCATTCATCTCAAGATCATAAAATTTAAGGATTTGACAAATTTTTAAAAATCGAAATAACTATTAAAGTAAAAAATGAAAAAAGGTCAGGATGTTTACAAGAAAAAAAATTCAAAAATTTACTTTATGAAAAAATAAGTAGCAGTCATCAATTAATAATCGATTTTTTTTATGGTCTTGAATGAATGAAAATTAAAATGTGAAAAATTTATCAATTAGAGATATCAAAAAATCTATTAGATGAGACAAACCATAATAGAAAAATGATCAGAAGGATTATAATAAAGGTATAGATATTGTTCAGATTCAAAATATCACTTAAGAATTTGATTAAATAATGATAAATTATGCTTCCGATACCCATATCATCTAATTTTTTTTTCTCTATTTTGCGAGTATTAAGAGCGCCTAAGACTCGATTTTTATACGTATAAATAGCATCTTTAGCACCACTCCATTTATTTGGTCCGTTAATCCTAAGTGTAAATCAATGAAAAAAGAAAATTAGTTTGAAAAGAAAAATTTATTTTAGTTATATTTTATTGATAAAAATACCTGAATTGATAAGGAAGACATGGTCCAAAGTAAAGTTTGAGGAAGAATGGTAAATCAGTGAAAAATATTTTGAAAAGATTAGGATTAGCACCAAACAGACTAGAAATCTGAAATACAAGAAATTAAAATTTAAAATACAGAATATTTATTTTGTTATTTGAAATCTAAATTACTTCATCCATATAAGGCACCCAATCCACCTGAATTGTATGACGTGCTCCTCTAAAGTAACGTTCATTGATCTCTTTTCTCTTTTTAGCAATATCCTTATGCATTGTGGCTTTATCTGGTAATGGTTTGCATTTACCCAATAATGTTTGAATAAACCATCTGGCTTGTATTTCGGAAACTGGAATAGCTGGACCGAATACTTGGACTAGACCAATGAATCCTAAAGTTTCTGGGTGACTTAGATCTGGATGATAGACATACTTGTATAAACGAATTTCATTTTGACTGCCTTCGATTATATCAGAATCTAAAAATTGAAATTCTGTATCGTATCCAGTTGCTAGCACCACAGTGTCGATTTCAGTCTCATTTTTTTCACCTTATTTCATAACAAAATAAAATTATAAGATTTACAACAAATATGTTTTATTAGTCAAAAAATCAATTACCTTTAAAAATAACACCCTTCTCAGTGAATTCTTCTATATCTTGTTTGACTATGACAGTACCACTCAGTATACGATTAGGTAGAGCATCATTTACCTAGTCAAAATCAAAATAAATTTGCACTGATAAATTTGATTTCTCATAGCATTTCTTTCAGAAAATGATTTAAAACTTACCATTGGATGTTGACTTAATACATAATGATCTGGTTGTATGCCGTACGCTTTGTGATTAAAACGCAAATTGAGGTAAGCTTGAATTATCCAACAAACTAGTGCATATGGAAATGTGAATAATAATCTAAACCAAAAACGACGAATGTACATTGAGTCGAATGGTAAACCACCAGGTCCAACACGCCACAAAACCCATGCTCCACGCCTTGTTGACAAGTAAACCTTTAATTTTAAACAATCTTCATTATTTAAATGTTCTGAAAAATCGTACAAAAAATTATGAAGTAACAAGTATTATGCATTAATTTTATATCTGAATTTTGTACATTAGTTTGACAACTAAAATCAAATCCATTATGATTTTAATCAATTCTACTTTTCGCTTTAATGATGAAATTAATTTTATCAAAAAAAAAAGTTGGTCAAGTTTAAATGATGAATCGTTTGAGCGCGCTGGTTGTTTGTTTATTTTTTTTTTTTTGTCGTTTTTGTTGTTTGATAAAAGATAAACATATTCATCATCGAGTTTGACACAAAGAAAAATCAATGAAATTCTAAGAAAATGCTTAATTTAAATAAAAAGTAAAGGAATATTGCGATTCACATGATGGAAAGTTCTGACCAACAAATGTTTGAGACGATCACAAAAACAAGATATCGATTTAATAAAGTTAGATTTTTTCTTGCCAGTATTTGGAATCCAACAAAAGTTGAACGATTAACAGTTGAAGAATTTCGTCATGATCATCGTCGATATATAATTTTAGTTCAAACAATATGGAAAGTTAAAATGCTGGTAATCATTGTAAATCTATTCACCTGTTTAATCTTTGTAATAGATTTTAGCAAAATATCATATTTTTTAACTAGTTTACTTATATTTATAATGCCATTGGTTGACAAATATACTTGGTTAAGATACATTGTAAATGGCTTTTTGACGAATGAACACAAATATTTCCTTTATTTTTTCATTACATTCGGCTTTCACATTCTTATTTTCATTGCTTGGACAGCTGGACTACTCTGGAACTCTATAGATTACTACCTTTTACTTTTTCACATCAAAAATTACGGTACGCTTATGAGCTCGTTGATCATCGTAAATTCAATGTTACTTGCCGTTTATTTACTCATGATCTGTACACTATACTTCAAACTTATTGTATTTGTAAAAACGACAAGATCTCAAATTCAGCTCTTAAATAATGAATTTCAGCCACTTATCTCAAATTAATGAAAACGAGCCAATCTGATTTTCAGATTGTATGAAGTTAATTAAAATTTGTTTTTTGACCTAAATATTTTTTAAAAATAATTCAAGCATATTACTATTTATGAGCTGGCAGATTTCAACAACACATTACCAAATGATCGTGAGCTTATTAAATAAGTTTATTAAAATTTTTAATGAACTGATTATCAAGTATTATGTCATTTACACCTGTTGATTCTTAATTTTTTTTTGTTTTGTTTAATCAAATTTTAAATGGAATCAATCACTATTACTGAATCAATACAGTTTTTGAATATATATATTTCGAATTTTCGATGATATTGAACATATATAGATTCTTAACTAAATAGTGTTTAATCAAATAAAAATTAATTGATACTGTAATAATTTATTTTTTTAGTAAATTTATATCATTGTTATCTAAAATAAGCAATATCAATCATAACCATAATTTTTTTAAATTATCTTATAAGATTTTCATGTTTTTGAAAGTTTTTATGGTTAAAAGTTAAATATCGAAATTTTTAATTGAAAATTATTTAGCTATCATGATTAAAAAATGATTTATCAAGTAAAAAAATGAAAAAAAAAGTTGTATATGTATATATATATTATTTATAGAAAATAAATAAATTTAATCTTTAAAAGAAATTCTTTTTTCTCTTAAATTTTTCCAATTTGATTTAACCAAAATTAAATCTAAAAATTTATCCTTTCTTCACAAAACTAATATGTCGATTGAGATTTTAGTGAAAATTTTTGAGACAATACATCAATATATCATAAGCGAACTATTTTTATTCATGATATTTATATTTAGAATTTCTCTATACTAGCAATAATTTCAAGTTTATTTTTGCTTTATAGGATCTATTACAGAAGACTAGTAATTCATAACAATTCGAAATCATGAAAAAGGTCGAATTTGAAAGTGTTATGTTTGAATGTGTAATTAAAAAATCATTATTTGCTATTCGAAAATAATATTAAAATAGTAAGGGCAAAAATCTGATTCCTTGAGAGAACTCATCATCATTATTTCAATTCAAAAATAAAAATCTATCTAGTTTTTGAGGCTTGAAAATTTTCTAAAATTAATTAAAAATCTTTTTCTTAGAAATAAAATTTTGTCAGAAGTTTCGATAATTATTTCGAAACTTATTTGCATTTTGTATTTCATTGTCATGTAATTATAAATATATTCGTGAATTTCATAAAATATTTTAATGAACTGACTTTGAAATCAAGTAAAATTTATGCTTAATAAGCATTTGGAAATTATTATTCGCTTGTATAGGAGAAAATTTTTTGACAAAAAAATTTGAATGAAGAACAGGTTTTTTGATTAAATCTTTTCTTTTGAAAATCGAATGACTTACAAGGAAAAAATATCAAAAAAAAATTTCATAAAATTATAAAATTTTAAAGTAAACGACTTGAGTAAATTAATAATGTTCTGTTAAAAAAAAATTTGAAGTCAAACGCTTTATGATAATTTGATATTATAATAAATTAAATAATAATAAAGAGGATCAAAATTTTTTAATGAAAAATAAGAAAATGACTTACTTTTTTAGCAACCATACTTAGTTCGCAGCAGGCATCACCCGAGCTATTTCCGATTCCTATCACAACACATCGCTTGTTTTCAAATGGTGCAGGCGTTTTGTATGAATGGGTATGCATGATTTCACCCTTAAATTTTTCTTGGCCCTTGAAAGTTGCTTTTAAAGGTTTTACGTGATGTCCACTGCATACCATTACTGCATCAAAGCGTTCCTCGCTAATTTTATTACTCAACAAATTTTTAACAGTTACAATCCAACATCCTGTTTCTTCAAAATCTTTAGCCTGTTTTACTTTTAATATCTCATGATTAAATTTGATATACTGTTTGAGATTAAAATTTTCGGCGTATAATTCAAAATATTTATGCTATTATAAATATTTGAATAATAAAAAAGGTTAGATTAGTATTTAAAAAATTTAAAATAAAGAAAAAGATAATGTCAAAATGAATATAAGTGATTTCATTTTATCTAATAAACAAACCAATAAATTCAAATTTGACATATTTCAATTAAAATATTTTATATATTTTTTTGATATTTAATTTTTTAGTAAGAATCTTAAATTAAACATTGTCTATCGATTAAAAAACTTCATGAAAAGTTTTGAGCAACATGATATTAAAATTAATTGTGCCAATTGCAAATTTTATTTTAAAATCTATAAAATAATAAACAAAAGAATTTTTAGGCGACAAAACTTACCATTAGGGTATTGTGCATATAATTTGGAAATTCAGTCGGAGGGGGAAAATCGGAATATGCACTCATCTCTTTTGAAGAATTAATAATAGTGGATCGAGTGACTGAGGCCAATTTCGGGTCATCTTCATCCCGATATTTCCACAAACCCCCAATAAAATCAGTTTTCTCATAACAAACAATGCTTAAATTCTCTTCTTGTGCAACCTATTGGAAAATTTCATAAGAAAAATTTTAAAATAATTGAATTTTTTTTAGTTTACAGCATTTTTTCAAGGCTAAAAATTTAAATCTTATTCGTAAAAAAAAAACAAAAGCTTAATTATATTTTTTTACTAACTTTTATACTAACAAGACCGGATGCGCCAGAACCGATGATGCAGATGTGTTTCCGTTGTTTAGACATTATCTTTACTGATTCCAATTGATTATTTATGTGATCGAGGTGAACTGTGCGTTGGAAATTTTTATTTTGTTTTTCTGTCATTGTGATGGATGTAAAAATAGTTTTAATAATTAGACGAATTTAATGATATCTTTATTATATAAAATCAAATATAAATGGGAAATGAATGGCAAATCATAAAAATAAATTATTGAATAAGTATTGAAATATAAGAAATTATCAGTTTGAATTGATTAAAATATAAATAATAAATTTTTATTTGCACAAATGCTGCAGTGATATATTTTATCATTTGCTTTTACTGCTCAAAATCCAAATCACCATTACTATACAAACAAGTTTTTGGCAAAATTTTTCAGATTAACAATCCAACCAATTTTGTTTAAAAAAATTAAACTATAATTTGATAAAAGAATATTAAATCACTAAAATTTTTATTGCAGAACCAACAAAAATTGTTGATTCACAAGTAAATCAATTATATTGACGTTCAATCAAAAGTTATAAATGCTTAAATTAATTTCTCAAATGAGTTGGCTTGAAAAAATTTTTTTCCTTACATTCTTTTGACAAAATCATGGATCTTTCAACATGAATTTATTCTTATCAGACATTTTAATTTTATTTTAAAGTAGAAACTATCAAAAAGAAAAAGTTGTTCAGCAGCTATATAGAATGTTTTTTGAATATTCTGATTATTTCAAAACCAATTGATTAAAAATTTCAAATTTTCATGTTCGGTAAAAATTTTATAAAAATATACTAGTCGAATTAGTAAGTATTTTTGATATCAATTGATTTGAAGAAAAATGATATTTTAACATTTTAATAGATTAAATTCATAAAATTTTCTGCATGAACTAAAAAATTTTAAATGAAATTCTTAGAGAAAAACAAAAATCGGACAAATTAACTTTGACCTATCTAATAAAAAAATATGAATTAATATACACAACAGAGAAGACAATTAAATAAAAACTACGAAAATTTAAATGAATTTAATCTATAAATGATGAAAACAAAATTTAAAAATATCAGTTGATGGACAGCAAATAATATCAATTAAAACTTAAATTAGATGTGTATTGATTTATTGAATTTGATTTCAAAATTTCAGATAAAATTTTATATGAATAAAAATCTTTAAAACACTTTTTTTTCTTATTGAGTGAATACAAAAATTTTAGGGTAAATTAACAAAAATTGTTTTTTAGATTGATTTCAAAATTGATAAAAATATTTGAAATGTAATTAAAATTTAGTCACCAATTTAAAATTATTACCTCCTAACGAAAATTGGAAACCACTTAAAAAATAATTGAAAAATCAAATATTCGAATAATATCAAAATATTTTTAAAATCACAGTCAAATAAATAATAATAAATAAAAATTGCTCGTATTCCAAGAGAAAACAATTCTAAAACAAAAACTTGGTAGATGAATTTGCGAATTATTTAATAAATAAAACGTCACTTTAAATTTTGAATATAGATTTTATATATAAATTTGATATAAATTACCAAGCATAAATAATATCATCGGAGCAACCAGTTAAAATTGATAAAAATACTGAAATAAATATTGCTAATAGAAATTTGAATAATCTTGTATGAATTTCTTATATACTTGAAAAAAAAATAAAAGGATCTATGAAAAAAAAATTTAAAATTCAAAACTTTTCAATAGTGTAGGTAATAAAAAATTGGCTTTTGCGGTAAATAATGAATTTACATTCAGACTGGTTTCAAAAAAAAATTTTGAATTATATTTTTGTTTTAAATCAATATGTCAACAGGTTGACGACACACATACATTTTCTTCTCGCTGACAAACTTTAAAATTTAGAAATGTTTTGTCAATTTATCGAAAAATTTTTCAAGCTTTACAACAAAAAATTTTCTTATTAAAATTTTCCTTTTATATAATATTATATATATATCATATAACTATATATAGATTTTTTAATTCACTATTGTTCTAAAATCCTTGAGACACTCACTTTGATATATTTTCAGGTACACAAATTTAGTGGAAATTTCACAATTTACAATAATAAGAAATATAAGAGATGCAACAAATTATATTTGAGAATAATTTTTTGTATCTCAAATCGTCTAGTCATAAAATTCACAATTGAAAATAAATTTGAATACAAATAGTGGGTAGAAAATACATTCAAAAAGAAACTAAAATTATTTTTAAAAAAATCTAAAATAAAACTTAAAAAAAGGAAAATTTTGACAGTCGAATAAAAAATTGAAAATTAATTGAACAAATTGAGATAACATCAAATTTTTTTAAATTTTTTTTTAAATGAATGCGAACGGTGAAGAATTTAGGTCTCTTTTAAAGGTCAGTTACAGCAAGCAGTTTGATTTCTTTCAAATTTTGACCTACTTGAAGAAAGTAACTAAGCAACACACAACTATATAAAGGATCTGATGAACGAGTTTGATGCAAAGTTTACTTATCAAACATTAAGTATATCAATGTATTCTCAGAATATAATAATTAAACTTGAAAATACCTATATAAGCCAGGTAAAAATAGTGAATAAACATTTAGTTAGTAAATATTAACTCTTAGTAGCTCATAATTCGATATATAATGCCTGTTTGTCAACTTAATAATACAATATAATGTACAAACAATACTAAAAAATCATTATTTTTTAAGTATCAATACACATTAAAATTTTTTTTTTAAAAATTTAATGTCAATTTCATTTATGTCCTGATTTCAATCAATGGACTGAATTTATTTCACATAAAAAATAAAATTAAATTAAGTAAAATTTTATTTACAATTCACATTGTTGATTACAAATAGTTAAAATTAGCTACATATTTTTGCGACAAGATTACAATATTTGTGCTGCTACATCTTCTTAAAAAATCCATCAATTAGAATTTAAGATTAAAAGATAAATTCAATTTCGTTAATTGCAATTAATTTTAATAAAATTGATGAATTTCTTGAGCATAAACTATTTAGATAAATTCTAATTAATCTATTTTTGAATTAAAAATTGTTTAAAATATTTAAATCTTAAAAATAACTCACCAATAACAATATCATTTTAAAGAAATCAAATTTGATTAAAATATTAATCATTAGAAAATGACAAATAAATTTCTTGATATAATATTATGAATATTATTTTAAATGAAAAATAGGTTCAAAAAATTATTCGAGAATATATTTTTGTATCACAATAAAAAAATACTCAATAATCAATTTACGTTATATTCAAAAGATAAAAATATTGAATAAGTTTTTTTAATATTTTTATATCTTTACTAATTATTGAACGAATTTTTATCAAATTTTTTATTAATTATCATATTTTTACATTCTTCAAAATTAGAAACTATTTTCGCAAATAACAAAGCCCAAAATTACAACAATTTACAGATAAACCATACTGTACAGATCTTTATCAGGTCAACAAATAAAATTGACTATTTACAAAATGATGAAAATTCTCTATGAAAGAATAATATAATCAGTTATATTACAATAATATGAATAAACTCTCAATCATCTTAGCTAAACAATTGAAAAAACTAAGTAATTTTCTGTCATTAATTTAATTGGAATTATTCAAGACCTATTGTATTTCAAATTGAGATATAACTTTTTAAATCTGAAATTACGGATTTAAAATTAATGATTTCTTATGATTCTATCCAAATATATTTGAATGTATTATGATGTATATTTTTTTTAACTATTTTACAATTAGAATTAATTATAATTTTACACTAAGATTAAAAAAAAAATAAAATCTGTATAAAAATTTATTTTTTTATTTTATTGAAGCTAATCGTGAAAAAGGCATTTAGAATTTAACTAATTTCAATAATGAATATTTTTGTAAATTTTAAGGTCTTTATTTTCCTGAAATCGCTAAAGGTCGAAATAATCTAATTATAAAAACTAATGCGATTTAACAAGTCTTTTTCCAATATGATCTAAAAAAATTGATCGAATTTCTTTTTCGGAGTATACAACACACATATTTTCATTAGTAAGCAAAAACTCACACAAATAAATTTTATGTGTTCTTAAAAATTAATTGGTAACATTTTTATGTAAATGAATTTCATTTAAAATTTGATTTTAATTATTAAAGTAGCAATAAATGTGCAAGTTTTAAAAATATTAAAATTGATCGATATTTTTGAAAGTGGATATTTTTTTAAGCTTTCTAAGTTCATTCAGTGCTTGTTGCTGGCGATGAGGTATATCATAAACGTGAGAATTGTGGTCCATTCCGATCGAACATCCGTTCACATTTATTTGCTGTTGAAGTTTATTTGAAGCCATACAATTAATCACTTTATTACTTATTAAATTGTTATTGATTTTTTCATTATTATTTGAAATATTCGAGATTGACGATTGTTTATTTGCACATAGATTACCAATCGTTTGATCAACAAAATCGTATTTATTTTGATGACTGTTTAAATGCAGACAATTAGACGGTGATATTGTGTTTGCATTTAGCAATGCACTCAAATTATTTCCTATCGCACTGTTCAACACATTACCTAGATTACTTGATTCATTCGAATCTTGATAATTGTTTTCTGTCACTTTTTTATCAGTTGAAACATTAGTGTCTAAAAAATTTGGTATGATCTGTTGAGCGGCCAAATGACCAATGGCAACTGAATTCGTTGCATATATTGGATAATAAACTATTTGATCGAAACCGTTACAAATTTCTTGACCATTCTCTAAATGGTTGCGAGTGTCATAGATGTCAGCAGCTGATTTGATCACATTTAACCCTGAGAAAATTTTGTTATTCGAGTAAGAATTTAATGAAACCGTATCTTGATGATGTCTAGATACTATATAAAAAATAGGCAATGAAGAAAATGATTATTAAAAATGATTCTTTCTATTAATAAAATTTTTATCTACTTAATTCATAAAACATTAATTAACAAATCTGATTTTTGATAATGAATCACTTAAATTTAATAATGCTAAAAATTTAACGGTAGAATGTAAAAGTATATAAAATAAAAAAAAAACGTAAAAAACGAATAAATTAAGGGAGATCAATAAAATAAGTGAAAAGAAAAATGAAAAGCATAAGATGAGAAAAAAAAACTTACAGTGATCGATAGTTGATCGTTGCAGTTTGGCTCGAACATAAACTATATAAAACGATACTATGATAACTAATGTGAATACAACTAAAATGAAAGTAAATGAACTGTATTGGAAAAAGAAGTTTAAATAAAAAAAATCGTTATTGATCGCAACATTTAATTGATCATCCAAAATTAGAGGTGAAACTGTGGCACCATTCAATGTTAACGTTGAAAATACATAATTTATCGATGTTTTACCGGCCTGATTATATGCTTCAATTTGTAAATCATGCCATGTACCTTATTTATTAATTTAAAATATAAAGTTTTCAATTCTTTTGATACCAACAGGTTTTAGACTACTGATAACAAATACTTATTACTGTATTTGCATTATGCTTTAACTCACCTGGTTGTAAATCATTTATAATTAGCTGACCATATGTAGATGCCATCGTGATTGAAGGAACGGATTGGAATGTATTTGATTGGAAAACATTTTTTGTTTTAATTTGATTCGACGACTCATCGCTACCTGTCAAATGATATTCAGTTTGAAAATGCTGATCGGCGGAATGGAAATTTTTTGATAATCCATTGGTAACTTGAATTTTAGAATGAAATCTCCATTGAAATTCATTTTTTTGCTTATATTGAATCTTGAAATAACTAAGCGGACAATCTCCATTTTTCCATGCGCTTAGATTTAGTAAAGCAGATGTAATGTTTGGCTGTATAAATATAAGTCGAGAAGGTGCGACTGGAAGATTTCCTATTTTAAAATATGCATAAAAATAATTTCATTTAATGCCACTTATGTATAATAAGGATTAAATTATTCAGCAATTTACCTTTCGTTGAAAAATTAAGTTCGTTACTTGGTTGACTTTCTCCGATTTCATTATAAGCTATTAGATGCGCTAAATATTTTGTTCCACAATTCAAATTTGTTAATGTGTATTTTCGATAAAATTTAGGCAATTTAATTGTCTCCCATTGATCTGGATTACTGAATAGTGGCTGATTTGACTCATTGTGCATTATTTGTCTGTAATTCAATACAAAACCTTGTACTTGATTTAAATCATCAACCTTCTTCCATATAATGGTCGCATTATGATGAGTTAAAATTTCTAATCGAATGTGAATTGGATCAGGAGGATCTATAAATGAGATTTTAATTAATGATGAAATTTTCATTAAAAAAAAATATTAATAAAAAAAAATGCTAATAATTTACCATTATTGAATGTATTTGCAAATTCTTCATTCGAGTACGGTCCAGCTCCCTCACTATTGAAAGCTTGAATGACAAAGACATATTTGGTAGACTTTCGTAATTGATCAAAAGTATAATTGAAAGTTAAATAATTAGATAATTTTTCGCTGTCTGAGCTTTCGATCACAATTTGTTCATCAGTAGGTACAGTGATAAAGTTGAATGTTTCCTCACTACCCAATATTCGATAACCAACATAAAAGCCTATTTTCAGATCAAATAAAAAAATATTTTATAGTTTAAATTAACAAGAGTCTTGAAATTTTTGAATACAGAAATTAGTTTGCACAAACCTTCGATAATTTGATGTGAAATATGCCGATAAATTGAATTAAAATTACGTTGTTCAAATTTCTTTTTGAGAGCATGAAAATTTCTAGGAATTTGCCAAGTGACTCGTATTGATCGTGAATTAAGAGATGTACAAGTGATGTTGCTTGGTATGAGTGAAGGTGATTCTTTTTTTGTAAAAATGAAAATAATATTTGAAAATTTTGAGTAACCGATCTGATTTTGTGCTCTCATTCGTACAAAATAAAGTGTACTAGGCTCTAATTTATTTAAATTATATTGTCCGGATAATTGCACGTTCAATTTAGCCATATTGTTTAATTGGAGATTAGTTTCCTGCACTTCTGTTGGACTTACAAATTGAGCATTTGCTTGTGACCAAAATTCATCATTTACAGACTCTTTCTTCAAGCGTCTAAAGAATGAATCTTGAACAGTCTTATTTGAATTGCTCAAATCATCATTAGACCGATTAATTAAACTTTGATTTCCTTTTTTTCGATTATAATCAAGCTGCTGCTTTGAGGTGAGTAAAATTTGCTTAAATTGTATTTCATATGAGATTATCGCTGAATTTCCAGTATGTGGCAAATTCCATCCGATTAATGCTGATCTGGCACTTAGTTCACTTGGTACATATTTAAGCTGTGGACTGTCCGGCGGTTCTAGCAAAAGTATTTTAACGCCAGCCTCGGTGCCAGATTCCTAGTTTTTTTTAAAATAAAATAAAAAAAAGAATTTTTTTTTGAATTTTGCTTAAAATTAAAATATTCTACTTCAAATACTAACCACATTGTTTGAAAAAAAATTGATTGCCGAACATCGCACGAAACCAGATGCATTACGCGCATTCAATTGAATATTTAATGTAGATTGTTTGAGTTGATCATTAGTCAATTGTTCGCTGATAGAATATATGAGGTACTTTGAGTAAGAATTATTAATTGCAATATTTTCAACATTTGTATTTGGTAAGAGAATATCGTTATGAGTCCATTCTATATTTACAGGCTGTGTTCCGACCGCTGAGCAGGTAAATATCGCTTGATCGCCTTTTTTGACGCTAATCGTATTTAAATTGTTAGCAAATGAATTGTAATTGAGTACGGATGACAAACGATTCTGATGCGATGCCTTTGTTGTTTTTGTGATGTCGAAATTCATTTTAACACGTGGGGCCTGAAATACAAGTAATTGTGCATATGCTTCAACTGGCTTGCTTATGCTATTAGAAGCCTCACAAAGATATGATCCTTCATCTTCTAATTGTACTTGTTTTATAATAAGCGAACCATTTTCGAGCACATGTACTCTTGGGTTGCTTAATATTGAAACACTTTGTACAATATTACTAGACAAATAAGCTGAATTCGAACCGCTAAAATCTATTTTGTCTCTTGAATTAAGTAATTGAACAATAGCATGATTATCCAAAAAACTAGAAGTACCTAAATATTTCCATCGTACAATAGGCTGAGGATATCCTATAGCCTGACAATCTAATTTTACAGGTTCCCCGATTATTGCTATTTGTTTAAGCAAGGGTTTTAAAACAAATCTTGTTTTTGATCTTACTTGAAGAAAAGCTGAATGATTTGAGGTTCCTACAGCATTAGATGCTGTACATGTATAATTGCCTGTATATTCAGGTGTGAGTTTATTGATCAGCAATGAAGAGACAAATTGATTTAATGGTACAATTTGAAATATAAGTTTGTTTTCTTGATTTAAATTATTATTTAACGTTTGATCTGAATTTGTAATTAATTGATTATTGCGCAACCAATTCATCGTTACTGGACCATCACCGGATGTTACAGAACAAATTATAGAAGTACGCATGTCTTCATCTAGATTAACTGGAAAATCGAAAGCACTTATGATCGGAGCAGCTAAGTTTCAGAAGCAATAACAAAATGAAATCTTATCAATCAATCTTTAAAAATAATTTTCATTTGACGAAAACTTACATAAAACTTGAAGATGCATATTAGCCTCATTTTTCTCACCAGTAACGCTTGTCACAATGCACTTATAATCACCCTCATCTTCCCTTCGTATCGAATGTATGATTAATCGTCCTGGTACATGTTCTTGTCTTCGTTCATCCAGAAGCAATTTTTTATCATTTTTGTAAAAAATTACCTTTTCATATGGATAGCCATAAAATAAACAATGAAGCGTAAACGATCGACCAACAACAGCAGTTAAGTTTGAATAATGATTTGATAGTGAAGGTAAATTTAGATTAATTCCGGGCGAGCCCACTATATCAATTCTAGCCTCATTAGACACTGAACCAAGTTCGTTTTTAGCAATGCACTCATAAAAAGCACTATCCTATAAAGAGAGTTAAATAAAATAAAATATTAAATAGTTTTAATGAAAATAAATTATCGTCAGATTTATTACGAATCGTATTCAAACTTATCGATTATTAATAATGCTTACCTGAACTGTGAGAAAAGATATGTTGAGTTGAGAGCTTACAGTATAACTATTTAATATTGTGGTTTTGATATTTATTCTAGGCGAATTGATATCACAAAATCCATTGACACAAAATTGAATATTAGGTAGTGGTATACCAGTGGCAGTGCAGGCCAACGAAAGTTCATTTGAAGGTAACTTAAGTTGTTCATTAAATGTGGATATAAATTTAGGTTCTTCTTCTGTTTGCGCATTCAAATAAACATTATAGATAAAACGAATAGGAGACAAAAGAAAAGAAAGGTAAATTAAATGTTTTTCATAATTTAATAAATATTAATTAAATTAATTAAAAATCTACCTTTAATTATTAAATAAATAATGTTTGAAAGTTGATTTTTGTTTAGTTCTGAGCCTGCAGCCTGTAAATTGGCCATATTTATTGGTTTGTTGTATGTTATCGAGCTAAGGATAGGAAGTTGTTGATTTTGATGTGGTATTGATCTCAAAAAGCATTGATAGACCCCCGAATCTGAATATCTAAATGATCGAATTTTAAGCCAATGTGTCATAACGTTTAAATATTCGTTATCAACATCGTTTTCATATTGACCACTGTTGATCTCAAGACCATCAATTCTTATTAATTCCATATTTTTATACCAAATAATTTTGTATTTATCTCCTGTATATACATAACTACAATTCAAAGTTATTGATTTTTCTAACTGTGCTTCAGCCAAAGAGGAAGTAACTTGTATGTGTAAATCAGCTAAAAAAAAGATTAATAAATTATTGTCGTTTTTAAAAGCTTATTTTTAACGAATTTGTTATTCAAGATTTTTTTTGATATATTTTCATGAATTTTTTTTTATTTTCAAGAGAAATAAAAAATTCAAAGGAATTGAATTTCTTTTTTTTTATCGAGTGTGCACACTTTGATTGTGAAATTTTTTTTTTAAATTCAAAAAAACATTAAAACTAATGATTGTTTAATGGTACTCTCTCGATAATATGCTAAAATTTATTTTCTTTTTCTTTTTTGTTTATTATTTTTTGTCCTTTTAAACATACTTTGCAATTTTAATTGTAATTCAAGTTTAGCATGTCCAAACGAATTGTTTGCTTTACAAATGTAATGACCAATATCTTCAGCACTCACTGAAGGGAGTAGAAGTAAATTGCCAGCATTTTCTTGGGATATTTTGGCAATTGTATGATTTGAAGTATCGAAACGATGATGTTGCCAAGTTACAGTGGGTGTTGGATAAGATGTGAATAAACAGGCTAGTAATAGTGTATCCCCAGGTTTAACAAGAAAACTGCTTTTTGGTTGTGCTAATGTCGAATCTGCAATATTTAATTGTGGTAATCCGGCTTTCATGTTACGCACTGTATAAAAAAAAAAAAAGATTGCTTTTGGTTAAAATTTACATTTAAAAATATTTATTTCTGGAATATCGTTGTTTTTCACAATAGATGTTCAGTTATCTTGTGAAATCTAGGCGTAGAATCTAGATTTTTTCATTCACTTTCAAATTTATTTAATTTAATCTATATTTACTAGTGGATTTTAGTATTTTACTTTATAGCGTATCGTTAAAAAGACATCAAAAATTAATATATATAACAAAAATTTCAAAAAATTCGAAAGATTTTAAGTTAAAAAAAATAATTACAAACAGCATTAATTTTAAAAACTTAAATTTGAAAAGCTGCAAAAAAAAAAACTGATCTTAAAAATACAGAGTGTTTTAAATTTATTTATTTATTTAAAATTATTAAGTGATACTAGTCTAATGTTGTAATAATTTTTAGATTTTTTTATGACTTAATACAAATTTTAATAATGATTAGTAAAATAATCTGTTATTATTTATGTGGTTTGGAGCATAAATTTTTTCCTGGGAATATGAAAAATACCAAAAAAATTGAGGTTTTAATTGTCTAATCAAAAGAAATAGATTTCTAATATTGTAAATTATAGGTTACGAATTTTTATTTTGCTCTAAATCATAAACAATTGTTGATAAATTTTATTATTAATTATTTTTTTAGTTTTTTTTGAATTCTTTTTACATTTTAATGAAGTAAACAAATTTAGTGAAAATCAAAAAACTTAGCAGAACACAAAATATAGAAATTTATGTAAATTTTTAAAATTTTAAATGGGAATTTATTTACCTGTGAGCGTTAGTCTACTCCATGATGCGCTCTCAAATCGTTCACCTGTCAAAATATTGATTACCTGGCATCTAAATCTTCGATTCGCGTCCCTTTCATTTACATTAGTAATAAGTAATTCTCCAGTTGATAAAACATTATATCTTCGTTGAATAAGCACTGTAAATAAATCGATAAATTAATTTTATAAGTTTGTTTACTTTTGATTAAAATTTTTATCTATCGCGATAAATAAGTGCTTTATGAAATAGCAATATAAATATGCAATTTAATTTCAAATTATTCTGATACACAATCAAATGAAAATTATTTGCTAAACGATATCACTTAATTTTTACTAAATTTATAAACTGAATTGCGATTTGAAATCAGAAGTTTTAATTAAATATGAGAAATAAGGCAAATAGTATAAATTGATTTTGTTTTGTGAAAATGATCTTAGTTTTTTTTGAACAACAAAAGATATACTGAGAACGTGATCAATCGGCTCGATAAAAAAAAAAAAAGGTATCGATTGAATGAACTTGAACAAATTCATATAAAAAAAATTTTCTATCAGTTTCAACAGACCAAAACATTAAGACTCAGATTTTAGCCTAAAAAAATTTAGCCAATCTTTTTTCTTAATGCTAAACTTTTCAAAGATCTGTGCGTGAGCTACTAACTTAAGATATTCGAATAATCAAAATTGATACACATTCATAATGATTATCACGAAAAAATTGGTATATTTCTTGATTTCTAAATAGCAGTCCATTAATTTTTCGAAATATTATACTATAAGTTTAAAAGCTCAAACTAGCAAAATTGATAAAAACCTGATAACTTTTCGAAGAAAATTCAAATTATTATTGATTCTTATTTTAAAACCAGATAATTTTATCGAAATTTGTTTCAAAATTTTTTCCGATTGAACTTTAAAAAACGAAAAATATAAAAATTTCATACTTAATTTTTTATTACAATCAATTAATTCATTGTTTTAATCCAAGAAAGATAAAATTATTTTATGAAATAAAATATAAAATATATTTAAAGATTAATACGAATTCATTTAAAGATAAATTTTTCTGTCAAAATCAAATGAGATAATAAGCTCTAAAAATGAAAAAAAAAAGTTTATATTCATATACATTTTTTTCGAATATAGATAAAATTAGGTTTTGTTAGTTTTTGCATTACTAAAATTGCACAAATTTTTAAGTTTCAAGTTATGAAAAAAATCATAAATAAAACATGTTCATTATATGATTGCTTTTTTTTTTTTAATTTTTAATCAATTTTGAATTTTCAAGTCAGATATTTTTTTTTGAATCATTTTGTAGATAATTTATATGAAATTCTTACTTAAAATTTTTCGACATTTTATTGCGAAAAAGAATCTATATCTAAACTATTAGAAAATTTTATTATGAAAATGTATGCAATATTTTTTACAAGTTTTAATATTTCTTGTGTGATCATTTCTTTGAATAATATGAAAAATTTTTTTTTTTCCCGAAAAATTTCTAAAAGCAATAATTTTAAATAATCAGCTGTTTTTCATTTAATTGTTGAGGCGTAAAATATTTTAGATTTGTAAACTAAAACATTCATAATAATTTTTATTAGGAAAAAAATTACTGGTCACTAATTAATATAATTTAGCTTTAAATAAAAATCACAAAATTATATAAGTTGGTGCTTGAAATATATGATTCATAAATTTTTTCGAAACCGTTCAAGATAGCATTTGTATAATTTTCGATGCTTTAATTCCCTCGATTCGCCTAATATTTTATCAAGCTTAAAAAATTTTAAACAGAGTTATACACATTTATTTCCTGGCTAGCATCGTGATGTAATATATTATTTTTAAATATTTAATGCTGTAAATTCAAAAAATTTTTTGAAAATGCTAAAATTTTAATTTTTCTAACGTTTAAAATATGTTTTTCATGTTGTAATCGATATAATGTAAAAAAAAAAAACCTGGCCAGTCGGCAGTTTAAATTTTTAGATTTCTAATAGAAAATAAACAATGTTTTAAAATCAAGATTGTTAAAAATTTTAAATGAAAAAAACGAAAATAAAGTTTGAAGGGCGTTTCGATTCAAATTTAACGTTTTTATTCAATGAGTTTTGAATAAAAAAAATTGAAATATGACTAAGATTCCAGAATGTAAAAAATTTGAGCTGATTTTTATTACATAATTTGAAAATTGATTTTCATTTGTTGGCTGAAATTCTAAAATTTGAACCTTCTCATTCTTAAATTATAATGTTTTTGAATTCAAAATGTGTTTTCGAATTAAAAATTCCTTAAAAACGAATTTTCTTTGCACTTGTAAATTTAAATGAATATCTTATTCAATTGCATAAATTTATGTGAAAGATCTAGATTTTTTATTAGCTTAATCTATAATTAATAGATTTTGATTTGATTTTTTTTTTGTTCAATTGATTTGATGATGAAAATAAATTCAGATATTAATTAAGCTGTAACGACCTCTTATTTTCTGAATGATGTAAAGTTACAAGATGTCAGTATTCTATTCCACTTGAATGCAATTTTTTTTTGGAATAATAAATTAGATTTTTCTCGTTTAGAAATATCAAAATATGATTCAAAATCGATATTCTTTTTTCTTAAAGTGCTAATCAGATAGAATAAAATTGATTAAACAAGGACGAAAATTTTGAATTTTTATTTGTAAGAAAAAATATTTGTCAAAAGAGTAATTGTTTATAAGCAAAAATTTCATTAGATATTAATATTTATGATAGCACTTAAATTTTTTTTATGATCGATTTAAGGATAATAAATAATTTATTTACTGTACGCAAATTAATTTAGTGATACTCAATGATTTATTTGGCTTCGTATACTTGTTAAATCTACAGTAATGATGTCTACTAATAATAAAAAATAAAGTTTTGAACTAGTTTATTTTTGAATTATGGTTGAATAAAATTTATTTGCATTTTTTTTTTAATTTTATTTTTTTTACAGTTTAAATAAGGAAAGTTGATTAGAGACTTCCTTAAAATCTATTGCCATGTAATTATGAATAAAACATTGAAATGTTTTTACTTCTCACTTTTAAAACTACTGAAAAAAAATTTAGCTGATAAATTATAAATATATATCAGAAGTTATGAAAATCAAAGGGTAATCTTTGATAAAAAATTTAAAAAAAAATTTGTATCATTTCGTATGTATTTAAATAAAAAAATCAATAATTTTCTTTGCTTTTTTTAAAAATATGTGCTTAATCGAAAATACTTACAATATGGATCTGCAGTAGAAGTTGCTGGTGGAAGAATTATAAGACCATCGTCTGATAGCCAACCCGAAACACGAATATAAGATCTTAATTCAACCGGATAAACACAACGCAGCAGTGCGGTATTATCACCAAGTGATGTCTGCTGATCATAAACGTGCACTTCAAACATTCGACTTAATACTGATTTTCGAAAAAAAGAATAGAAAAAAATGTTAGTTTATTATTTGAAAGGTGAGGTCTTAAATTCATAAGGAACTATTAACAAAATTATTGGACATGTTTCGGCAAACTGTTTAACAATAAAAAAAATCCAATCATTTTCATTTATTAACACGAACTATACGACTTTGACCTTATTAATCATTTATTAGAATATGATGATTTCGAAGTTTGAAATCACTCAAGAAAAAAAATAATTGCAGTATTCTTTTATTTTATGTTTCGAAGTTTGTCAATCAAAATACGTTTTCAAAAATAAATGATGAAAAAAAAAATCAAAAACTCAAAAATAATTGCAATGCGACAATGGGAAAATAAATTTAATGAATAAATATCTTATAATCCTCACATAAAAAGAAATCATGATCACGAAAAGCTA
>BLXL01000798.1:0-33329 GCA_023170135.1 Acarapis woodi
ATAAAAAATTAGCTAATATAATATATATATATATTATGAATTTAATCAAATATCATAAAATAATTATGATTTGTTTCGAAATCGAAAAATCTGCAAAAAAATTAAAATAAATTTATTTCAATACAGGCTTCTCTTACGAATAACGCGTATGAAGATCATTTAAATAAAGTTTTGAACGGTATAAATAGTAATTCAAGTGTAAACCAAAAAAATGATGATAAAGAAAATAATCTTAATTCTGTTAACCAACAAAATGAACAAATTAATTCAAAGTCTAAACACTTGGTTAGACATACTACAAAGCAACATTCCTTACCTGTTAGATCAGGAAAAAAACAACAAGAAATAAACAATAATAAAGGATTGCTTAATATTTTTATGAAAATTGGAAATCAAAATAAATCAGGAAATATATCTGAAGATAATTCAGTAAATTCAAACTCATTGAATTTATCGGCATTAAACAATTCGATTATTTATTTAAAAAATGAGAACAAAGAAAATTATAAAAAAGCTAATTTTGAATTCAAACAACCAAATGAATCAACTGTAAAACATAGTTCTATGGAAAAGACAATTGAATTTTCAACATCGAACATACCATTTGATAATTTAGATCAACGGGAAATTGAATTAAATAATAATTATGAGAAATATAAAAATTATGATAGTAATGATCAGGTTTGTATAGATGATGGTGAAACTAAAGAAAATTTAATTTCTTGGAGAAAACAAATATTTTCATCTATTCAAACAAATAGTCGCCATTTAGAGTTGAATGAAATGAAAAGTCAAAAAAAAAGTGTTACATTTGATAGTGGGGGACTTTTTACTGGAAAAACTCGCAAAAGGACAAGAGAAGAATATCGAGAATTATGGCGAAAAGCTATTCATCAACAAATTCTTTTAATTAAAATGGAAAAAGAAAATCTTCTTTTGAAAGGTGAAATTAATCAAATCAATATTATTTGACAACAAATTAAATTTTTTTTTATGTCTTTCAAAATAAAGAAAATCAATTCGAAGTTGAAGATAAGCGTTTAAAGTTGGACTATGAAGATGTAATTTCATGCCCAAATATTGAGTCATGGAATGAAATTCTGAAACGATGTGAAGAATTTACGCATAACATTTCAAGTGAATTAACTGAAAATTTAGATTGCTTCGTGAATACTCCAAATTATAATTTGACTAAGTATGGTAGTTTTTTAAATAGTGCAGTCCTATCAAATGAATTTGCTGAAGCTGTTCGAATCGGTTGTCCAAAAACACGTCGTGGTGAAATTTGGTATTTATTAGCTGAAATACGACAAAAAAATGGAATTCGGCCAATTTGCAGTCCGGTTGAAGCTAGTGTTGATTTTGATACAAATTATCGTTTACTTCTCCAACAACTGACTTCACAACAGCATGCAATTCTAGTTGATTTGGGTATGTATGACTTTGATAAATTTGGATTAAAAATATTTTCATTTTTTCGCTTTTTTTTTTTAATTTACTTATTACTTGTGATTATTTTCGAAAAAAATTTATTTTTTAATTCAAATAATAAAAAAATGTAGAATGGAATTTTTAAAAAATCTATTCAAAATGAATGATTTTTTTTTTTTTAAATTTTTATGTTTTATTGGCATCATTTGACAAGATTTTCTTTAATATTATGTCCTATTGCTTTTGCAAAAATGGTCATAAACAAAGATTTGAATTTTCAATTTAATTAATACATATGCAGTCAAAACAATTCTACATATTATTGTGTGTGATAAATAACACTTGATAAATTATCAATTGTTAGTGGATTTTATAAATATAAATATTTCAATCAATTGCACTTTTGATCGCATAATAATTATGATTTCGAATTGAGACGTAATAAATTAAAATAAATCGTGGTATTCAAAGCTATATTTTATGGATTTATTGATCATAAATCATGACAAATAAAAATTTTCTCAAATATTCAGAAAATTATTCGTCAGTTAGTCATTCAAGTGAAAAGATTAAAATTTAATTTTATTCGAATTTTCTAATAATTAAAAATTAGTTCGAATTTAATCTAGGGCTAATTATAAGAAATTCAGTTTAAGTTTCAAATTATTATTTTTAAATTATGCTGGTAAACTATGAAAAATTATTTTTCAAAACATTAAGGCATTTTAATTTGAATACTAAAATAAAATTATATGAAGTAGATCCAATTTAAAATGTTCGCTATCGGCTTGCATTTTATTCATATCATAATGATTTAGTCTGATTTATTTATATTATAGTATTTTATTAAAAAAAATATCCAGCACATTTGAACAGCATTAAAAAAAATCTTCATTAGATGGATTATTTGATCACGCGAGTTATCTTACTACGTTAAGATTGAAATTTTTTAGTCTTTTTCAATCATAAATATACAATTTCTTATGATGTCATGGTATCAGCTCTTTACCTAAAACCACACCAGTCCTTTCTAAAGATTAATTTTTTTAACTACAATGTTAAAAATATAGCAGAAATTCTTTTCAATGTCAAGCAGGCTTTGTTTTGAAGTTTTCTTATCTTAATTATACGCATCTTTTTTTGAATGACTGCTGATGATCTTATTTATGTGATGTCCAATGATGTGATCTAATATTATCTACTAAATAAAGATTCCACATTTTTCTCGTGCTTTTTAATGCTTATAATTTACATCCGCACACGCTGTGTGCTTATGAGTAAATGATTTCCTAATGATGACATGTACTTTCAACCTGTGTCTTATCGATTCCATACTGCCTAATCTCTAAAATTCATGAATTTTAATTTTTAAAAACTTAAATATTTTAGGCAGGTAAGGTCAATACGAAAAAGTTTTTTTTTCTTCATTTTAAAATTCTAATTGTGGTTTTAAATAAAACTGATATTTTTTCATTTTCTTATATTGACTCTTCGATTTTTGTTCACGTTTCGCATAACACATTTTTTTTTCCAACACTTGTTTTCCTAGCACTTTGTCTAGTTTTCATATTAAGTTGAAAAATTTTTGACTTATTCAAGTTTTACATTGTTTTTTACTTTTCAAAATAATAGCTCAATGAAGTGAAAAATACACCAGAATTTTAAAAAATTCTGATTGTTCGATAATATTTATTTTATTTTATTTTATTTTCAATAAAGAAAAAGTTTTTAGTTGTAAAATTTATTAAATTCCATGTTTTTTTTTTGTTGTTAATTTTATTTCTCAATTTGCACGTTTCATAGCTTAGAAATTATTGAAGCTTTTATAAAATAGTTTTTGGATTTTTTTTATTGAATCTCTTAGTTATTCAATTTAATAAATTTTCGATATTTATGGTTGTTTTATTAATAAATATTTTTAAAATCTTAAGCTTATTGAATTTTACCAATTAATGTAACATTGTCGTATAGTTCGAAAATCTTGAATAACTTAACGAAGCATTTTATATATAAATCCAACTAGTGGTCATAAATTTTAATTGGATTATAATGTTTTTCTTTTTTCTATTAGAAAACTTCTATTTTTAATATGGCTCATCAATTGAGATTTTTTTTTGTACTCACGTCTTTTTTTAGATATTTTTTATTTTATTTTTTCTATTAAATGTTATCATAAAGTTCAACTTACTGAAATTTTATTTATTGACAATCAGGTGATGATTAAATTCAATTTGGCATGCTCATGTGTTTCTTAGATTTACGAATTTTTTCTTTTAAATGAGTCAAGAAATACTTAATTCAAAGATTTTTTTAAATAAAATTTAGAACTTCGAATGAAGTTTTTGAAAATTTTTATCAAATAAAATAAATTCATTTTCATTTTTTTGAATCGGAATTTTAATAAAAAAATATTTATTCATTATTTTGGAATAGAAATTCTAAAAACAAAGGATTAAAAATTTATAGTAAAAAGCTTAAAACGATTAGTCCTAAAGTTTTAGACTAGTACTTTGAATTTTTTATTGTTGTTTTACATAAACCCTTAAATTTTAAAATTTTTTTGTAATTTACAAAATAATTTATCGATTTTTCAATCACTTCGTTATTATTATTATTAGGGAAGCATGAATTTAATTCAAAAAGATAAAAAATAAAAAATAGAAATAAAAAAAATTTTGATCAAACTAATAAAAAACTATAAAAAAGAATCGATAGAAAATTAACTTAGTTGATCTAAATACAATATCTTGATCGAAAAAGGGTCCAAGGAGATTACTAAATTTTTTAGAAAATAAACTCGGAGAGTACAAAAAAATTATTTACTTGATACCCTCGATCAAATTAATCTTATTGAGTCTTTTCAAATTTTCAATTAAGATCATAAGTTCATAATTTTTAACAATAAGAAAAATCTCTTCATAATCGCCCATCATAAATGAAAAAAAGTAAAGTCAGCTATAGCATAGACTTAATAATAATTAAGAAATCAAATTTGATTGACTTCAATAGCTGGATTTAGGTGTTCAAACATTTTGATAATAAGATTTTGTACTTCCATTATTAAATCATAAAAATTGATTGCAGATTATATTTATAAAATATAATTAAATAATCAAAACATATGTGGTTTAAGATTTCAATTTCATTATAAAAAAAAAAAAAATCAATAGTCATGCTCGACCAAGCTCGAATTTTAAGCATCGAAATCTTTAAAACAGCATTTATAATTAAAAAAAAGAGTATTATCACTTTTGGTAATAAATTTTGCGGAATCATAACAAGGATCAATTCTTTTTTTTTATTTTTAATGATTAAGTTAATTTTAATAAGCAAACAAATGAATGTTGATTAGAATATCTTTCAGACTATTTTAATTCAAAAAATTTGGGGTATCAATTCAATTTCAATCTTTGATTTTTTTCTTGATTTTTGTACGCTTTATTCGGCAAAAAATATTTTACGAAATTCTCAGACATATCGAAAGCCTCTTCTTCCATTAGATTTAGTGATTCAAGCATTCACATATTGAATAAAGTGCAAATCAATTTACATGATTACTGAAAATCGCATTACAAGATTGATAAGCCTTGATTGTTAAAATTCAGTTAAAAAAAAATTATTTTGTATTGAAGCTTTCAAGAAAAGTTTATTAATGTTTAATCCTAAATTTATGTATCCGCAACAGGGTATCAATCTTTTATTTTAAATCAATAATTTTCAAATACATCTTATACCTCATTTAAAATGGACAAAAATTAATCAAAATGATTATTTTTTTCATCACTAATTTAATAAAATACAAGATTTCCCTTTTAAAGTTAAGTTGAGATTTATTATTTTTTAAATATAAAAGAATCAGTTGACTAAATATGTATATATCATTTTTTATTAGTTTTCATTTTTTCAAGTTTAAAGTATTTTATAGAGATCAATTTTTTTTAATTTTATAAAATCGAGCTTTTGATTTTAATTATCTAAAAAAAAGAGATTGTTTGATGACTTTATCATCTTCATTTAATCAATTTTTTGATCACATTTTGTTTTCGAGTTTCTAGGATCATAATTCGTGCATCAGTATAGTTTTGATTCCAATTTTCATTGAACATCAGAACCATACTTTAATCAAAACGAATTGACCTTATTCTAAGATAAATTTAGACAAAAGTGACGATTCATAAAGTGTAATAAAACAGATGAGAAATTTTAATTTTTTGGATTTTTACCTTTTGTTGAATCTAACTCATTTTCTAATCGTAAATTCAAAAAATCAAAGTACTCAATGCTATAATTTTTATGAAATTTCATTTAAGCCGAATAAGTCAAATCTAAAGTTTTATTAATGTATCGTAAATTTTTATCATTAAATTCAAAATAAATTCTTTAACAAAATTTTATTTATTAACTTGGTCATTTTGAATAAAAATAAAAAGAAGAATTTCAATTGTTAATTAGTATTAATTCCGCTTATCGTGACATAATAACTTGCATAATTTTTTTCAAATTATTTAAATGTATGGTTGTATCAAATTTCAGTTATCTTATTAAGTTGATGGTTTTTCCCTATTTAATATTCTTTTTTAATTAAATTTCCTTAACTAATTTTATGAACGTTACGACATATCTGGTAAAAAAAAAATTAATTTCAATTATTATTTAAAATTTAATTTTTTTTGCTTTTTGATAACAAATTTATGAAATTTTTTATTTAAAATATGTGAAAAATTTTAGATCTGTCATACAAATTTCATTTCATTATGTTGAAATATTTTGATTTTTAAGAATTATATGAATTTTCGAAGTTGAAAAATTATAATGATAGAAAATGCTACGTTTCGCAATTTGTAAATCTCTGATCTATTCATATTTTATTGATCATCATTTTGTTAAAAAGTATCATTTTGACACCAGAATGAAAATTTAATTTTTTTCTTTAAAAAAAAATAGGTCGCACGTTCCCTAAACATCCATATTTTGCTCAAAATTTGGGTCCTGGTCAACTAGTAAGTTTTTTTGTATTAAATTTCAAATTCAAATTTACATTTTCATTTTTTATTGAAAAAAATATGCAAAAGAAAAATTATATGAAAATTCTAGAAATACTTTATGAAATGAAATTTTATATGAAATAATCTATCAAACTATTTTTAATAAAATTAAATTTTTGTGTTTTAATTTGTCACATTTTCAAAAAAAAAAAAAATTTAATTTATTCTCAGTATAAAATGATTTTGATATTTGAGGATACACAATTATTTACAATTTTAGCAATGTTCAGAAAAAAAATTTCTTCAGAAAATTTTAATTTAGCAAATTTAAGTTAATCGCTAGATAAAATTTATGTTCGATATTTAAAAATATTGGATTCTAATTAATTTATCTTTTGACTAAAATTATTTGGTTCGGGTTTTATATTTCACTTTCATAGATAAAAATGTGTTTTTAGGGGTTCACAAATCAATTATTTTTTATTTTTAATTATTTTTATAAAAAAAAAAACATTAAACTGTAGATCGTGTATTTTTTTAATATAGTCTATCTCTAACTTTATGATCGCTTAATAAAAAATAAAATATTTGGTACCTCATTGAAAGCAACTGTTTTATTAATATAATGAAACGGGAGAGAAATTTTTCGCAAATGTTTTAGTATATTTAAAGCTACTTATTCAAATAAATTTTATCGTCAGATTTTCTTCTCGCTTAATTTACAAAAAAAAATTTTAGAATTCCTATATTTTATTTCCATTTTTAGATTTAGTGGACTTGAAATTTTGTATCAAAAAATAGTGAATTAATAAATAAATAAATCATTTAACCTTTATCTTTTTCTAATTAGGGCCTTTTTAATCTTCTAAAAGCCTACTCATTATTCGACAAAGAAGTCGGTTATTGGTGAGTTTTGGGAAAATTAATTTTAAATTTTATAAAATTTTCTTACTTTAATTTGTTCGTCCTAAAGTCAAGGTCTAAGTTTTGTAGCTGGTATCCTTTTAATTCACGTAAGTTTGCTCGATCTTTTAATTTTAGTATAAATAAAAAAATTATGTCAATATTGAAAATTTAAACCCGTTTCTTTAAGAAAGATCTCTTCAATCATAAATTTAAAAAATAAGTTTCTTTTTTTACAAACTTTTTAAAATCGTTACTTTTAATTTATTCATTGATCAGATGGGATTAACAAAAGGAACCATAATAATTTACAATATTTTACAACTTAAATTTTGATTATAATTTCTTTTTAAGCAAATAAAAAAAAACATAAGTCGTTCTCAATCATTCTATATTTTAAATGAATTAGTAAATTCAATTAGATAAAAAAGAACGATTATATATTTAAAAATTTCTCGTTTTAAGCAACAACAAAAAACTTAAAATTTCGTTTCACGCCCTGCAATATAATTTTATTAAAAATTTAAGACTGATACAAAATTAAGTATTTTTTACCTCTTTTGCGACATTATAAAATAAGCTTATTTATTTTGCAATCAATATTTTATAAATATGAAATAATCAAAAGAATTTTTTTCTCATAAAACTTATTTGTTTATGTATTTTTCAAATGGTCACAGATAAAAAAAAAAGTGTATCATATTAACAATCACGATTTTCAAATTCAATTTAATCAACTTGATAGAAATTGAAGCAATTTAATCGATTAATCTAAATAATTCAAATATTTCAATTATTAGTCAAGTAATTTAATAAAATTGATTGTAAAATGTGAAGATTGATCTTAATAGTCTTGTTCAAAAGCAGAATAACTAGCGATTGAATTTCTATTACGAAAATTATCTTATTGAATCAAAAGATTTAGGATAAAAAAAGCAAATAAAAAATTTATTATGCAATAAATCCGAGTCCAATCAATTTAATTTTTCGAGCCAAGACACTTATTTTTATGAACAAAAAATATTCAATGAAACCATGTGTTGAAAACACATAAAGCAATTAAATTTTATGCTAAAAGTTTGATTTACGTTTTTTCTATTCTATACTGCTAATTACAAAACAAATGAAACCAAATTTTTCTTGTCTCGATTCAAAATTTAAAGGTAGCCTTTACAAGTATAGTTTTTTCTTTATCTATTAATAAAATTCTCAGATTAATTTTAAAATATTTTGAGCGATTTCACTCACCAATTCATAAAAATAAAAAATTTCTAAATAATTAAAATTTTTAAATGCTGAAAAAAGTTTGTATTTGCCAAAGATTTATTTATACAGTGAATTTTGAAAAGGAAAGAAATTTTTATGATACATTTTTCTCAAATTATCGTTTTGTTATAAAATTCGAAAGTCCTACAAAAAAAATTCTAAAAATATTAGACTCTAAATTTTTTTATTTTCAATAAATAAATTATTAATCTCAAAAAAGATTTCAGATAAATTTATTTTCCGATAAATTTTTATTAAATAAACACTTTCAACCATTTTCGACATGAATAAATATAATTTAATATATTGCATTTTCGTGAATTTTATTTAAACAATCAATTTTAAATTTATTGAATTGGACATTTTTCTTTTTTTTTTTTTTGTCTTTAAAATTCTTTTTATTATTATTATATTTTCGTTCGATTCAAATTTATAAATAACGCTTCTTGAGTTAAGAATTTCAATTTTTATAAAGATTAAATGAATAAAAAAAGATAGTTTTTTGTTGATTAAATCATCACGATTTTTTATTAAATGCTTCAAATTCAAACACTTTTTATCCAAATTTAAGAAATAAATTATGTATTTTTTCTTTAATAGGAAAAATAAAATTTCGTTGCAATTTTATACTCTTGATTATCATTTTTACATAATCTATTTATTTTTAAAAATAAAATAATTAATCAAAACTATATAAACATATTATAGTGAAATATAACTTTAGACTCAGAATACACACCACTTTTCGGTTATAATTTGAATCATTTTGTAAAAAATAATTTGTCTATCACTATACCTCTTTATTTCTTGAATTATGTTTTAAATTATTTAAATTATGCCATTTTAAAACCAGCTATAATTTAAGGTCTCTAATTAGATTATGTTTATGAATTTGTACAAAGTAAAGCAAGAAGTGTGAACTTAAATTAAAGTTATTTAAATTATTCTAATTTAGATTGCTAGTGTAATGCTGTAAACAAAACATTTTTTTAATATAATTAATAGTTATAGTTCTAAACAGGCAATGTTTATCAGCGAAAAAATTCTGCACAAAAATTTATAGATTAAATTGCTAGTTGATTGATAGATCAAAATAAGCGCATCAAAATATATAAAGCCTTATGATTCTTTCGCATTCAAAAATCACACTGAACAGTATTTGATGTAATGTAAAGCTCGGAATTCAAAGTTTATTAATTTAAATTATTATCATCTGTATAAAGAATAATTAAATTAAAATTTACACTTTTAATTTAAGAATTTTAGTTTTCAAGACTTAAAATATTTATTGAAAAATTTTTTTGAACCCAAGCAATCCAAAGTCAAAATTTTATGCCCACTTTGATTAATTTAAATAATCCTGAACCAAATCATATTTAATTCAAACAGTTATTTGAATTTATTATTTTTTAAATTTTAATATAAAAACTAATCACGTTTGATTCGATACTTTTTAAAAAGTCTTTTATTACAGGTGTATACAAGCATAGCTTTACTTGTTTAATAAAAATAACAATGTCTTGATCTTTGAGATCACCATAAGAAAAATCATAAAAACTTGATTCACATCACTCTATAAATTTTGATTAAGTTTGAAGTAAATTTTTTATTGAATTTTCAAATTCGAAGCTTATAGAAATCGTCAAGTTAGCTTTTTTTATGAAAAAAAAATTGATTTGAAATAATTAAAAATTCTTCAATTTTACCAAATAAAATTTTTTTTTAATTTTTTTAATTAAAATACTTAAGACTTTAATCTGAAACACGATTGATACTAATTCTATCAATGGCCAGCGAAAACGAAATTTTCTATAATTGATTCGTATTCGATTTGTAAAACATGAATTGTTTAGTTAATTCGTTAGATTAGTCGATGAATGAATCACTAATAAAATAGAATGATAAAACAATAAATCTGTCACAAAAGACTCAAAGAGAATTTTCAACTTTCGAAAATGTAAAAAATATCATGATTGATTAGATGTTCAAAATTTAGAATTTCACAAACAAGCAAAAAATCTTGAACTTTTTATTGACTTGTTTGAAAAAAATTCTATAAATTATTTCTTTATGTTTGCAGATGTCAGAGGATGATGCATTCGAAATGATGAAACATCTATTATTTTTTCTCGGTCTTCGTAAACAATATAAGCCTGACATGTGTGCTTTACAGGTATGTAGAACTCTATTAACATAAAATCAACTCATAATATTTTGAATTAATTAATTTTTAATTTAACTAAAATCGTTATTTTGAATTTTAATTTTGTCTTTTTACACACATTATTGACATTTTATACAATTTTATGTCATTAATAACTATTTAATGCGAATAGATCAATTTTTGTTTAAATTTCGATTACATTTCATTATAAAATTTGAGAACTTTTATTTTTGTAAAGAACTCAATAATGAAAAAGAGATGAGCCATTAAAACTCTAATGAAATTAATTGAAGAAAATTGTGGTTGTCAATAAACAAAAAAATAAAAAAAAACTGTCATTTTAATCATTAATTTTTATCCACTTAATTGCATTTATTCGAACTATAAGTTTTTTGAGAAATTTACTTGAACATAAGATAATATTAATACAAAATTAAATTATTTGAGTATCCAAAATTTGGCAGCGTGCAAATTATGAATTTAAAAAAATTTCAATAATTAAAATTTATAAAACTACTAAATATCTTAAAAATTTCTTATTTTTAGATGCAATTCTACCAATTAACAAGATTACTGTACGATCATCATCGCGACATTTATGAACATTTTGAAAAGTACGATATTTCACCTGTTTTATACGCTGCACCTTGGTTTCTCACTCTATTTGCATCGCAATTCTCGATTTCGATGGTTAGTCGATTATTCGATTTCATATTCTTGTTTGGACTAGAAGCTATATTTCGTGTATCTTTATCATTACTTGCCATACATAAACAATCTCTGCTAAATTGTACAAGTTTCGATAGTATTATCTACTTTCTTAAAAATGATTTAATCGAAGTGGAAGGCAATCATTTAAAATCAATGTTCAATATTGCTTTTGCTTTAGATATAACTAGACAACTTTTGGTTTACGAAATTGAATATCAAGTAATACAAGAAGAAATGCAATATCAATCACTCAGCATCACATATGATGATCACTTAAAAACAACTAAGCAATCTAGTTTAAAAGATAATAATGAAAGTTTAGATAGTTCAAGTTACAATTTACAGTCAAAAGCAAGCAGTGCACATCAGAAAATGAATCAAGTTAAAATGCGTAAAATATCTTGTAGTGCTATTCAACAACCTGCATCACCTTATTATCATTTAAAGCAAAGAAAAATTAGCAGTTCAGTTGTTACTTGTACATCAAATAAAAATCGTGACTCATTGGTCGATGCTCAAACTAGCGAAAAAATAAAAGAACTCGAAAAAGAGAACAAAAATTTGAAAAATCGAAATATGGAAATACTTGATCAACTTCACGTTGCCCAGTCGAGTGTTTATAGTTTAGAATCTAATCTAGATAGTTATAAATCTACAGTTAAACTTCTCGAAAGAAGAGTGCGAGCTTTGGAAGATGAGAGAGATGCTCTTCTTCATATGGTTGCTAAATGATTATTTTTATGTCAAAATGTTAATTTCATAATATGATCATGATTATATTAATTTTTATGTTTTGTATATATTATATAAATATTATATTTGAATTTGAATTAATTTATAGAATCAATTTCATCGATCTTGTCAATTGGGAAAATCTTATATATTTTTTTTTGTTCCTTAAATTCATTTTCAATCATTCAGGTTATTTTCTTATCCAAATTATCATTTTATTATTATAAATTCATATTTCCGTTTCCTATTATTATTTATCATAAATCATATAAAACCGTACACTAAACTATTTAAATTAACTAATCCTAGTTTGACAAATCAATTTATCTTATTTTTGTTGATTTATTTTTTTTTTTCGACAATTTAACTTACTTGATTTTAAATGATGAATTTTATTTTCAAAATTATACTCATAATTTATAACTATTTTTTTTTGAGCAAAAATGATATATTGTTTGTAAGAGGTTTTCAAAAAAGAAAGAAACAAAAATTTATTATAAAATTATTTTTTTAGCAATTATAAATATCAATAACATTAAAATAAAGAACAAATTTAAATTTAAGAGTGAGATTTTATAATCGTAAATTTATAAAAAAAAATTTATCACGACCGGTTTCTTTTCTGTTATCGTTATTGAATCGTCAAATGTAGACAAATCACCTTCGGTATGGCTTTTAATCCAATTAGTATAAGGATGAATTGCAGTAAATTTAGTCACTAAATTACCTCCACAAAAGACATTGTAATTATTTTCAGGTTGCACATAACTATATAATGCTGATTTTCTTGAAACTGTTTATTTCTTATTGCCAAAAACAGATTAACAAAATCAACTTCAATCTAAGTTTCGATGGGAAAGCAACGTTAAAATAACTAAAATCATGTGAAACTGCTAATTTTTTTAACGTACAATAATAGTAATCTGCAGCTTTATTTTCGCAAAAATATTATTTTTTTCTTTCACACAAATTCAAATATAATAAGCTCCTAATTAGCTTTTTAAATTATTGGTTTTAGTGCACCGAAATTTAATCATATACATTTTTATTTTTCTTATTTAAATTTGTCTATTATAATATTTTTGTTTATCGCGTAAGTAGACGCAGATAAAAATGAAAAATTAGTTATTATTTTATTCATCTAACAAACCTTAATAGTTCTTTCCGCAAAATCAAATTTAAATGAATCTAAAATTTTTATTGACACTAGATAGTTAAATGCATTATCCACATTAAATATTTTATATCTACTCAAATTATAATCGGAGTGCTTTTTAAATTGTCATTGCTTTTCTAAAATTATTTTTATTTTTCCAAATATTTTCTGGTGCAAAGCAAAAAAAAAAAAGAAGAAAGTATTAAAATCGACAAAGAATTTATTAAAAGCAATAATTGTATAAAACTTAACTGATTTAAGATTATTTGAGAAAAATTAACGGCAAATCATTTCAAAAATACAAAAAGTTATAATATCGATAATATGTATCATATGAATATTCATAAATAATTAAAGTTTAAAAATACTTACCAAGAACTTTGACTGTAGTTTAAAGATAAGAATGAGTGATTGTAGTTGTAGTACCCGCTACGAGAGGAAAATTTCAATTGATTAGCCTTTGTCTTCACAATTTCACATCTTTATTCAAGAGTGTTTTTTCCAAAAAGCTTCCTATAAATTTGAACTCATTTTGCTGAACATCGATTCCCTTATATATTCTCGACCTATTCGCTACACTCTAATGCAATAAAGTACCAAAATAAAAGTAAATTTACGGATAAGATAATGTTCTATTTTTTTCTCATGTAAAACGAAAATTGATTTTCAAATCTTTATATATCATTTAACAAATTCACTTAAATTTTGAATTAATTTGATAAAACATTTTTCGAATAAAATGTAAAATAATGTCTCAAAATGAATAAATTTGAATTAAGATAGATGAATATTAATAAATTATAATATGAAATAATAGAAAATTCAAATTAAATAATACCATAGATTTTCATATTGATTGAAACTATTGTCTACAATTTCGCTAGAATTTCTAAAATTCTTTTTTAAATTTGTACCCATAGTCACAAATTTTTCCATGAATTATATGAAATTAAACTCGAATTTTCGTATAAATATAATGAGAATTATACAGACTTTTTTTAATGCTTTCTATGGCTTCTTAAAATTAAAAAGATATTTTTAATCAATTTTATCTGAAGTGACCTATTCTTCACAAAGGGCAATTAGTCAAAATTTATTCGTTTTTAATTTCATATGATTTCGAGAAATTTACCGCATAATAATGTAATTTGAGGCATATGAAACTTTAATAACATCTTTGTCATTAAAATGAAGGATTACGGCATTGCAATTAGTATATTATAGCATAGAATTCATTCTTTTTCAAAATAGCACGGATCAACATTACTCGAGAATTTTGTTTTACTACATGTAAATTTAGTAAACAATTTTAAATATTTAAAAATACTGATCTCGATGCGCGAATTTCTAAATTTCTAATGATATCGGATTAAGTAATCTAGATCAATTTGAAATCACTGATTAACAAAAAAAAAATATAATTATTTATCTTGTGTCAATTAATCATTTGCTTTTTAATCATCGATCGTCGATCGATTCTTGTTTTTTTTTTTTTTTGCTTTCATTTAATTTTTATTATTATCGAAATAATATTCTTGAATATATACAAAATGTATATTACACTTATTTTTTGAGTATTCATAAAATGATTTCAATTATAAAATTTTACTTAAAATTCTAAAAACTAAAGGTAATTTTTCTACCTTATTTCTTTTTTTTCACTATGTTTAGAATTGAAAAATAAATCTTATTTCGAATCAAGTTAAAATCTTTCATATATTCATTTTATGATTATTTTCTTAAAAATATGTTAGTTTTACCTGATTAATTTGATCAGATTTTATTTTAAAATAATAACTCTGCTTATCCTAAAAAAATAAAGAATTTTGTTTGGTATTTATGCTTTGATACTTTTTGATTGGAAATTTCTAATCAAAAGTAGTTGATTTGGATTTCGACGAGCGAATAATTGTGAAAAAATTTCGCTTATTGTTTTTTTCAACTTGACAAATAACGATGATTATTAAAAAATATTAAGTAATAAATTTCGCGATTCAATAATAATTCTAAAATTTTTAAGAAACCATAATGTCGACGTAATTTCATTATTTTTCATAGAAATAAAAATGATTAATTATTTAACGATTTGCATTATTTTAATAATATCAAATAATCCTTCAAAATTTAAATGTGAAATTATCGTGTCCATATAAAAGATTGATTTTAATTTATAGTAGAACTTATTCGAAAACTTAAATATGCTGTACAAAATTTATTGGTTACAATGAATTTAATGCGGTAAATTTCGCACAAAATTTTTCTTAAATCAATTTATCTTTTAAACAACCTTCTATTTTATGAGTTCATTGTAAAAATGTAAAAACTAGAATCAGTTTTACCGGTAAAAAAATCATGTTTCATTCAGATTATCGTATATTTTTCAAGATTGAAACAAAAATTGTGGCTGAATTTATAAAAAAAATATTTTTTTCGAAAGTTTTATAATTAAAGCTTTTTTTCAAAATAATTACAAACTTACTGTTGGACATTCTTGAATAAAGAAAAACATTTTTTTAATTCTGAAATTGAATGTGAAAATTTAAAAAATTGAAAAAAAAATCATCCAAGACATTAAAAAATCTTATGTACATATGCGACAACAGTACATCAATTTAAGTTTTTTAAATTAAACTGAATTTAAAAAACTAAATAAAAATCTTTTATTTTAATTAAAAATCTTTATTAGATTTCAAATAAAGAAATCATAAATAAGAGGTTCATAAAAGTATTAGTGTTAGTGAACAATGTGGTTTTTGAATTTATTTTCCATCAAAACATAAAAATGTTTTATAGGTACAAAACTTTGGATATGACATTATTAAATATGCAAATGTTTGACCACCAAAATAATTTCAGATATTTGTTTGCTCGAGTATTCAGTGGATGTATTATTTGTATAAACGGTAGTATACTACTTTTGAATCATATATTGATCTTCAGCCAGTAAAAGAGAAACTTTTACCTTAATTAAATTATATATTTCTGTGAATAATAATTTTCAAAAAGATTTTTATAGAATGAGTTCTATCTGATATCATTAAATTTCAAACAAACTTTGCATTCAACATTTTAGATCATTTTCAAATTTAAAGAAATCAAATAATTATCTCTGAATCGTTCTAACTTTTTAAAAATAAAAAGAGAATATTAAGTTTGATCATTTTACAAATCATTTATTTATATAAATTTAAAAATATCATTTAAGTACCAAAAGATGATCTTGATCGACTTTTTACATAAAAAATAAAATCTTTGACAAAGTCACTAAAAAAATTGTATGATTTTATCGTTTTCAATTGGACATTATCAATACATCAAAACCACCGAAAAGCAAATGCGAATTCAGGTTAGTCAATCGTTATAGTGAGAAGTGTTTTAACTGAAATTGAACAAAAAAAATGATTTAATATGATTTAAAAATTAGTAAAATGAATCCATAAAATTTAATGTTAATCATCGAGCAATATTTGATACCGAGTCTATATTACCCTTTTAAATTTATTGATAATATATTTCTATACACTATATTAAATTGAATAATGAGTAATGCAAGAGTAATTGAAACTTGGAAAAATTTTTCTTTTGCATAAACAAAATTTTCACTATGCAGAATCAAAAAGTTTTAATCTCAAAAAATTTGATGGAAATTCTGTAGAGTTTCTAAAAAATCGAAAATATATTCAACACTTGTGGATTTTTAATATAGATTCTACAAACAAATTCTGTAAGCATGCTTTACTGGAATCGAAAGAAAAATTTGAGTTGATAAACAAATAATAATATTCTTATTTTTATATTCGCTCGAGTATCTCTGTATGCCAGCCCACTCGATACATTTGAATCAACTGGTAGAATTTTTAAGAACTACATCTCAATTTGAATGAAAAAAATCAAAATAGGCGTAATTTTCAAAATTAAGATCATTCGCTAATTTTGATTCTGAATAGTAATATTACACAAAAAGATAGCAATCTTCACTAAAAAAACTTTTAATGATTAATTAATACATAAAGATTATCAATTTTTTGTCATTGATGAATTCTTCAATGATCGACCCAACATGAATTTTCTCTTCATACTATATTAATAATTTTTTTTAAAGTAATACTTAATAAAAGTTATTAATTATTTAGTTTTTACAATTCGATCTCTTTTTATAATTTTTTGGGATAACTTCCAAGCAATAAATAATAAGCTTAATCTGACAATATAATTGATTGAGTAATTTTATTAAAAATTTTTACAATTTATAGAATGAATATTTTTAATTAGCTATGAAATAATTGTATGCAAAATGTTTTTTAGACGTCAGAACTATATAAAAAAAATACAAATTTTCATTAGTTTTTATTCTTGATTTGATTTTAAGAATTAGATCATTTTCACGAGCCTTTACATTTTATGAATAGATAAATCAAAAAATCAAAATCTTTTCCAAATTATTCAAATAAATTTAATTTCATTATTTAAATTACCTGTACTCATTTGTTTTCCAATTATTATTTAAAGTATCAGTTAGATTGTAATTACCTATTTATTTAATTTATTCAAATTAATTGAATTTATTAAATTAAAATTTCTAAAGATTTAAATTTGATACTTTATTTTTATTTTTTTTATCTGTTAATATTTTAAAATATTGATTTAGTTTTTTATCATTAAATTTTTAGATAATAATAATAAATGTTATTAATAGACATTTTTTTCAATTAATTTTAATGGAATCAAAGATTTAATAAAATATCTATCCATTTGATCATTAAAATTTTTGACTTTACGAAATCATTTAATTCGAATTTCGAAAGTTAACTAGATATTTAAAATAATAATTTTAATCAATTCAAATTGATTTAAAAAAAAAAAAAGTGAGCCGATTAAAATTGAATAAAATGAATAATTATTTCAAATACTAATTTTAAATTAAATTTTAACCAAAACGTCCAAAATTCTTTTTCGTTGTTTCCGGCCGATTATTTTTAATTTTATTCTAGAACGCTTTTTAAATTTTTAATATTTTTTAATATTTCAGACGTGATTCGAATTAATAATTAGAGTAATAAATTCTTCTTATTATTAAAATTAGACATATCTTGCAAAAAATATCAATGTTCTAATATTTGAAAAAATACAAATTGCAATGAAATTTCAAATAATCCATTACAAATAAAAATTATTCGTTGTCATGATCTTAAATGCAAAGTATAACAAAATTTACTTGGAGAAAATAATTCAACTTAAATTTTAATTTAACCCTTTTTCAGAAAAAAAAGTTAAACACATTGATTAATTTCAATTTTTGATTTTGAACATTTCGTGTATCAACCAACTCCCTTATTAACTTTTTTCAAAAATTAATGGCTTCTTAATGAAATTTCCCATTCAGATTGTCTTTTTGAAGCTTATAATTTTTTCAATCAGAAAATATTTTGATATTGCTCTTTGAGCACTTTGAATCAAAATTATCAATACACGATTAAAATTCACGAATACATTTGCAAATTCAAAATTTTCGAAAAAAAAAAAAAAAAGCTCTCTTATTTCTTCAAAAGTCTATTATTTAAGACTAAGTGCACTAAACTAAAAATTTCAATATAGAAAAAGTTTGTTTAACAAACTAGAGTGATAAAAATCTCAATTTGAAATATTAATCAGCGATATGTGATTAGTAATTATAAGGATTAGAACTTCGATATACTTAAGAAATAGGATTTTGGTAATCACATGCTTTAATTGTGAATAATTCAGTACAAAGAAAGGCCGCGAATAAAATTTAAAAGCAGTAATTCATTTGTCTAAATTAAATAAATAAATAAAAAATAAATAAATAAATAAATTTTCATTCGAAACAAATCTGATCTTGATGTGTCCTACATTATATTTTTATTTTATTTGGATTGATTTCTCTTTTTCTTAGGCTATCATATGAATAGTACTATCTAGATCACTTATTAACTAAATCCACACAAATATATTAATGATGCACGATACTTTTTCAAATCATCTATGTGTTTTTTAAGAATTTAAGTAACTTTTTTTCATTAAATAACGATTAAAAATTTCTGATTAGATTTGTACTTGATCAACAAATTTCAATTTAATTAGTAAAGTTATTATTATATAAAAATCAAATTCGATAGCTAATTATTTGACAATTCAGTGAGAAAAAAATGAATCTCGATACTGTATTTTGATAATTATTCAAATTGAATTTAATTTTTGGCAGCAAAAAGCTTAAAAAATTTTTTGTCTATTTTTATTCAATTTTTCGAAAATTTGTAAAATTAGAAAAATTTACGCTGACATAAAAGTATTTTTTAATAAATGATTTTTTAAAAAAAAAGAATTCAATCATTACATATGAAAAAATCTTCGATTTTTTTTCTCTTTCTAGCGATATTGAACTAAGTCAGTATCATGATAATTAAATTGATAATAATATGGATTATTGTATAATAATTTTGGGGATTTGAAAATTATAAAAATATTGCGTTATAAATTTGGTACACATTTTCTAATTTCGAAACGCAATTAGTATCAGTTGCAATTAAGGTTAAAAATCAAATGAATTTTGAAATGAAATATATTGGTTCTTTGAGAAAGAAAAGGAGTAATTTATGGTTCGTTGAAAATTTATTATTTATTATTATATGTGATTATGAAAAAAAATTTTCATAGTTTGGTTGTGAAATCTTGAAATTTGTTATCGCGACAGTAATTTCATAAGAATTAAGGAGAACCGAAAAATAAGACCATAGACTTGCCAAAGCTGAAAAATGCTTTTATAATTAAAAATCAATGAATTTTTCTGTCAATTAAAAAATCAAAAATATGAAGTGTATGAATTAACATAATAAAACTTAAAATTTATCATCATTGATCTGCCAATCAACCTAATTTTCATTTTGTTAAGAAATATTTTTTAATTTTCCAATTCAAATGTATTGAGAGCTCATTATGCGAATTCAATAAAATCTTTTCGGTTCAATTAAAACGTGCCGATTCAAATTAATTATTTTTTATTATATAATTATAAAAAAAAAAAAACTTATGTAATTGATAATGTTTTATGTGTGTGTATAGTGCATCGTATATTTCAATAATTTTATTTTTAATCTAGCATTCAAGAATACTGGATCATTTGAATGTTCTTTATTGAAAAAATCAAATATTTATTATGCCAAACCGAAATATCTAATAAAATTGATAAAATTTGAGTAAGTATCAAATTTCAAATAAAAGACATGAATACTGAATTAGAAATTTTTTTTGTAAATCGTTTACCGGAAAATTCGCCGTACAAAAATATTTGAAATATTTTATATTATAACTAAATTTAAATTTTCAATAAGGTTTAGCGCTAAATTTGGGGTCATTCACGTATATAATCGGATTCAAAATATCAGATAAAATTATACATATGATTTTTGCACATTTTAATTTTTTAATAGAATTTTAATGATTCCAAGTATTTTGATTTCACAATCTTATTCAATGAAAATTATTTTCGTTACCTATTCAAAATAAAATCAATTAAATTAATTTGAAATTTACAGTTTCAAAATTCAAAATGAAAAAAAAAATGATAAAATTTTTGATTTACTTTTTATGAAAAAGTCATATTTTATTAAAATGTATGCAAATTTTGCGCTCTAAAATTGAAGAATTCGTTAAAAATTGATGTCCCTATTTATTTTCCTTTTATTTAGTTGTAAAGTGTAGCTATTGATTTTTATCATTAATAAAAATTTTTTTTAGCTTAAAAATTAGCAAAAGACAAATTTTATCTACAATTATACTGAGAAATCTATTTAAACAAAAGAATGATATTTAAATTTATGCGTTTAAAATTAAAAAATTTTTATTTTTTTGTAACATTAGTAAAAATTAATCAGATTTTTAATGAAAATTCTTAATGATTAATATTTATTTTTTCGACTCAAAAAATCCTAAAATAGCCACTTAAATAAAATCATATACACGTTGATGATCAATTGAATTAGTAATCATAACTATATCAAATTATACTTGCATTAGGTAAAATTTATATCTAAACTTGAATTTTCTAAACTCGTATCTTCATGAATTTTGAAGACATGTAATGTTACCACCCTTTCTAAAATATTTGTGCAAATATATATAATTTAAATATGCGCACAAAAATTTATATCATTGATCGCATTTGGAATTCCCGTCATAAATATTGGCAATGTCATGATTTAGCGCCTAAAAGTCGTGCAAAAAATTGAATCAAATCATTTTATAATACATGCCCAATTAAAAATAAGCTAAAAGTAAGGCTAAGGTACTCATTCTTCATATTTTTTTTTTGTATTCACAATTTGCTCTGAAAAAACAAACTACTAATAAATTTATATAATTTTTTCGATGCATTTTATTTTTTTATTTTATTTATTTTTACTGAATCTGATAAAATAATGTTAAAATAAAATTAAAAAATTAAAAAAAACTTTTTTATATCACTTTGATATTATAATCATTTGCTTGCAGTATTTCTGTCAAAAGATTCAATTTTGAAAATTTATTTTGCAAATCGTTCTAATCAGATAATTAAAAGCCGTGTTGAACTAAAAATATAGACATAAGAATTAAGAAAAAAACTCAAACAAGAGACAACCTTAAGTTGAAGTTTGATTTTTTTCAGGATTGAATAATTATGATTACATAAATATTTATACCTTTTTCAATTAGTGCATCGCGAATCGATGAGTCACATTTCTTATTTAGGAGCAAAAAATATTTATCTAGATATTCGAACAAATTTTTTTTCTAGATTCAAAATCTGCTTATTCGGTAAAATTTTAGCTTAGATTTTTTTCTTGAATTCCGTGAATTGTATTTAGAATATGCTAATTTTCAAATTTTTAGTAATCTAGATATATTTGTTTGCACGTGTCAAAATTTTTTTTTTAAATACTATTCATATTCATAATAATTTATTATTTTATATGAATTAATGTCGCTTTTTTCTTTAGCGATTGTTGAATGATTTTATTTCAAAAATCATATTTGCTTGTTTTATATAAATAGACTGTGCATATAAAAATTTAATTATTCTTTAAAAAGAATGAAAAAAAAAATTTTTATTTTTTTATAGATTTAAAATTTCAAATTAATCTCAATTCGATTTCCGATTCACTATTGAATTCAAACTCAAAAAATTAGATTTGAAAAATTAAAAATCAATCTCATAATTTATTATCATAATTTTTTATAAGAAATTCGACAAAATTATTCAAAAATTCGTTTCGCAAAGATATGCGAAAATTCATGTAAATGCTGTAACTTTGGATACCAATTGTTTTAACTTGTTGATTATCATAGAACATAAAAGATTTTAATAGAACTAAAGATGCTTTTATATTTCTATGATGTCATGTATGTTTCATGACCATTAAGTATCTAGATTATCATTTGCGTTGTAGATATGATCTTAATGAAGTGAAAAAAAGTTTTTGTACCATTACAAATTTCCAATCAAAAAAATAATCTGTAAATAACAAATAGAACGAAATCTCGATAAATAGATTAAAATTTTTTGCAATTTTTTTAGTTATTTCTTTTATACTTTTTCTGTTAGACTTTTAGAAAACAATTCTGTTTAACTACATATTTTTACAATCTTTTTTTTATAAAAAAGATAAGCAAAGATATTTGCGATTTTCTATTTCTTTACGATTTAAAAAAAACAACTCAATTTAAAATTCAATCGTAATGTAAAAATGAATATATGCTGTTTTATTCTTAGTTTTGTTAATATATGAAATTTTTTAATTAAAAAAAATTTTAATCTGTCTTCTGCTTTTAAATTATGTATTTACTTTGTGCATTTTTTTCCCTTGAATTGAACAAGTTTGTTATGGAATTGTACAAAATTATTTGTGAGTGTGAATTTTAAAAAAGTTTTTGCAAATCAAAACTAGAGAAAAAAATAAAAATCATAATGTTTCTCAAAAAAAAAATTCAAAATTATTTTATATTTCGCTAAGTTTTGATTTAAATCTTATATAAAAACAATCGATCATATATTCTTAAGCAAACAATTTATCACATCTCAAAAATTTCAATTTTATTTTTGTAGTTAAATTCTATAAAATCTGTTATAATAAAAATTTCAAAATTGTTTCTGGGTGAATTATTCGTATAAATGATGAAAAGTAACATCGAACGACTAAACTGCATTAATAATTAAAGTGACCTTTGGCTGAAAGATTAAATATTTGCAATGACTCTTCTTTTTTCTATATATAAAATTTTTTCTGAAATAATTTATAAATTACGTGAATAGTACTTTTGATTGGGCATTATTTTTAATTTTTCTTATCTTTTACATCGAAAAAAAATATTATAATGAAGCTTTTAAAACCAAAAATCTAGTTTTTGAACATCAAAATACTTTTTAAATTTACTTACAAGTCCATAATATTTATATACATTTTTATTTTTTTATAAGTTAGTCCTCAATTTGCAGATTATGTATAATTCAAATATTAATATTGTTAAAAATTGATAAATTTCCGTCTCATTTTCAAGTTTCATCAATTCCATTTTATTTCGAAAGTCTAAAAACAAATCGAATTTAATTACTTAATTTCTAAATTTTAAAGTAATATAAAATTATTGATTTGCTAATCTATAGCTTATTATTTTAATTAATCTTTTTTAAATCAAAAATTTTAAATATCAATATATTGTTAATATTCATTTTTTCTAGTGTAAAAAATCTAATTTAATTTGTTCTAAAATTTAAATTCCGGGCTAAAATATTATAGGCCAAAGTTTTTCTAAGCGAGAAAAAAATTTCATAAAAAAATTAATAATTTTTTCTGAACTAAAGATGTACAGCTGCAAAAATTTTTATTTACCATTTTCAATTGAATTTATAATCCTCAAAGTATTTGATTATCCATGATCAGCAATATAATTTATTTTATCTCAAGAAGTACACCTTAGTGTTAATCAAATTCTTAATTAAATTTATTCAATGGAATTCAGTTAGTTTGATTATTTTTGCCCTAAAAGAAATTTTAAAATTAAGTAACTATTAGCATTATTATCGTTTATAAAGTACTAGATTAAAGTTTTAGACTAAAATTTAGATTTGAAATTTCAGAATTACTTGAATATCAACTTTGATTTAGCAGATTTTTAAAAATCAAATTCAAATTAATTAGACTAATTTATATTTCTTAACACTTCATGAATTAAAATTTTTTTGCGCTTATTTTTTCGAATTGAAAATATAATTTTTTTAATCACTCAATAGTAATTCTATTTCAAATATAATCGAAATTTTACTAATATAAAATTGATAATTTATTTCTAAGATTATTATAACTTTAAATTAATTTCTTCGAATCAAAACTCTCCTCAGACAAATCAATAGTGCCAAATAGACATCAATTATTTCAAATAGATTTTTAAAAATATGTTGAATTTAACTTTATTTTTTAAACTTATCATCAAACTTAATTTAGGTAAAACTAAAAATATGAAAAAATCAGCATTTCTTATAATTAAATAAAGAATGTAAGTCGAAAAGTCTGGTTGTCAAAATTTCAAATGATATAAACTAAAAAAATTATTTTATACGAGTAGAAACAATCAGTATTTATTTTACCTCAAACTATTACAAGTGAACTAAAATTCCAAGTTTATATAACTTTTTCTTCAATTAGACGAAATAATATTATTTTATTGAAACACGTGATTTTGCAAAGTAAGTCGATCATCATTTTATTGAAAATTTCAGCTTAAACTTATGATTCATGATTACATGAAAATTTAGCTACTAATTAAAAAAACTATTTATAAGATAAATATTCGAGAATACGGACTACAAAATAAAAAGTGAGCTAATATTAAACTATTCATACTACTATTACATTGAATTCTAACATTCAATAGACTTTATCTAATTAAAACAATTATGATAAACGATTTAAATTGATACCTTTGATTTAATACATTCAATTTGTAAAATTTTTTGTCAAAATTTTAAAAAGTTGTAATGTTAGTATGGTCAACTTTAAATTTTTAGAATACAAAAAAAATCATGCCATCCTATTTAAAAATATTCGATGAATTTGCCAACACTTAGTTACATACATATAATATCTTCACACAAATTTTATAATCTAACACTATAAAAATTAAATTCATCTGTGGTCGTTTTAGTTGTTTAAATAGTAGGAAAAAAGTATTTAAGTAATAAAATATACACTTGAAACTTTAAACAAAAATATTTTAAATGATGATAATGATGATTATATTTATCTCTTAAAAGTTATTTCTAAGAACACGAATTTAAAATTAATAAAAATAAATAATATTTGATACATTACTAACATTGTTGGAAATAAATTTTTTTTTTTCAATTATTTAACCGCAAAATTTAATTTTAATAGAATTAAAACCTGAATTTCACTCAAATTAACAAATATAGATTTCCGAATTTTCTTTTAATAAGTATATTAGAAGCAATTCTCTGAAAAAAATAATCAATTAAAAATTATCTAAATTAATTAAAAAAAAACAGGACTTTTATTGTACCGTGAAAAATTTCTGATTTTATTATGGTCTAAATTCAACTTACAAAGCTAAAATTTTCAAATAATTTGACAATAAACCGATTGACTATTAAAATAAGTGAATGAATTAAAACTTAATCAAATAAATTATTTATTGCTTTCGTTATTTGTATCAATAACAAATTTTTAATGTTCATTAGATATTTATATCATGATATGAGAGATAAAGCATCTTTTATAAATATATTTAGGCTGGGTTCAGTTTTAATATGTAAATTTTTTCATAGAAGCCCACAAAGAAAAATTCATTCGATTTTATTCAAACGTCTTATTCGAAAAAAAAAAAATTCTATTTTATTTTACTGAATATATTGATTCCTAATTAGATTAAATTTTTTTTAAAGCTAACTAATCAATCATACAATGAATGGTATAAATCAAATCGACAACATGTCTTCTTTTATATTAATTCGAATCAATACATTTATCAATTTATCAAATATTATTTTTATATATTTCAATTTATTAGACCATTTCAATCATAATTATAGATGATGCTTAATGAAAAAGCAAATTTTTTTTTATTTTTAAATAAAATAAATTTTTTCAATAAAATAGTAAAAAATGTATTCTTTTTTATAAATTTTAAAGATTATATATGTAAGATCTTTCGTATTGATATTTTATACGACAAGTTCTAATCTTTTAAAATCATCTTAATTATTTGAAAAAATATAATTCGTTACTTGTTACCTTTCTTATATTAGATTTTTCAATATCTTCAAATAATTTGAATTGATAATTAATATACATCAAATTTTTCTGATTTCAAAACTCAGACAAAAAATGATATGTTTAATCATTTTTTGAAAAAATATATAATAAAACGAACAAGAAAAATTTTCCTATCATTGCATTATAAGTTTATCTGCACATAAAAAAAATTTCTTATGAAAGCCGATAAAATATATAAATTTCATTAAATTTTGACACGCCGAATTTAAGATCATAATCACATCTAAATTTAACAAGAAATCACTAAAAAATAGATAAGCGCAAGTGACAACAATACAAAATTAGTTATTTGAAATATTTTCTAAAGTCAAGCCTTTGTAGAATAGACAAATAAACTTTTTTTTTTTATTCAAAGCTTGAAAAAAACCGATTTATTTTATGTTGAGCCTCAGATGTAAAAATAATATATAATATTTTTTTTGAATTTTATATATATATTTAATGAAAAAATCTATAGAACTGTTAAAAATCTTATGAAACTGATTAATAATAACACTATGTTGAGTAACAAAAGTATTTATTTATCGCTTAATTTTAAAATAATAATATACATAATTTTAAAAAATTTAGGTAGTTGAAATTTTGAATAAATAATTTTTATGCTAACTTTGCTAATATTGATACAAAAATTAAAAAAAATTAAATTGGAATCATTGAATAGGAATATAAGTCGAAGAATTTAATTAATTCAATTTTTACCATTGATCAAATTCTTGAGATCAAACGGTATTTCTTAATTTTAAATGCAATTCATATGGTTTTTTTAGGTTTTCCAATTAAATTTATATTCTTGAATTTAGATCTTTTAGAATTCAATGCTGCTCTCTTGAAACCATCTGAATGATAAAATTGAATTTGATATTAATGAAAATGATCGTTATTTTCTGATCTAATACTTTCTTATTTAAACAAAACCGTTAAAATTTACGATGAAAAATTTTATTATTAATTAATCGAAAAACTTAAAAACGGGAATAGATAACGGTTAGTTTAAGTCCTGCCAAATAAGAATATTTTAAATAAAAAATAAAAATTGGTTGAATGTGTATCAAATTAAATAAATTATGTCTAAATTGATTGAAAGCAACAAAAAAAAAAATAAATAACAATGAAAAATATTAAAAAATTTAAAAAAATATCTCCTGAAACAAATAAATTTGAGTCATCAGAAAAAAATATCAAGATTTTTTTCAATGAAAAAATCATATCTGTGATCATAAAAAAAACAATGGCACTTTTTTTTAATTGATATTAATTACAACTTAAGCCCTTTTATATAAACAAATAGATGATTAATATAAAATTTTTTGAATTTAAATTTTTATTTTTTATATAAATCAAAATAATTTTGAAATTTTTATGGATAAATCAATTTTTATTTTCAAATTTTCACATAAATCATGTAAAAACTTGAAAAAAAAAAAATTTTTTTTATGATTTAAATTAAATTTTTATGGATTTATTTCTAATTTTTGCTTGATAAAACTTGACCTAATAAATATTTTCTAATCCTAGTAATATGTTTCTCATTAAAAAATCGATTGTTAATTAAAATGCACACATCACGTCCTAATAAATTTAAAGTTGAAGGACTTTTTCTTTTCGATTACATTATCTTAGACAATTTTCATCAAAATATGTTCAGAAATTATCTATCTAATATTTTTTTTTTGAAAAAATTACTTAGCGATTGATTCTCGTGGTACAAATTGCTTGAAACAAATCGATAAAAACTTATCCTAAAAATCAATGTAAATTATGATACAAACTAATTTGTTTCAAGTTTAAAGAGTATTAAATTCATTCATTTTATAGTATGTATAATTCTTCCCATAAAGTTAGAAACTTTATTGATAAAAATTAAATGTGTTGAATGTAAAAGGTATTGAAAAAAATCTTTATCGGAAATTTCATAAAATAGTTTATTAACTTTTCAAGCAAAAAAAGCAAAACATCTATTAAGTAATTCAAATTATTTAATGAAATGAAGTCACTTCTGAAACTTTTTTAGTAAACACTACTCATTTACACGCCTATATATATTGTAAAAATTCTGACTCTATCGAAAAACTTCATGAGCATTAATGGGACAAAAGTTATTATATATTTAAAAAAAAATTTAATTATATTAATTAGACCAAATTTAATTTCGCATGCCTCTTTAATCATTATAATAACTTGAAATCTCAGGGCTAAATTTTTTTTATTCATAGATTTCGAAACGTTTTTCGCCTAAAGAAATTTTCCTAAAATAGAAAATACATTGCGTGTTTTTTAGGTATTTATTTTGAACATAAAATACTGATTTTCAGGTATTACCTAGATGTTTTAGTTTCATTCTTTTAAAGGTAGATTAAAAATTGCATTTTCACATATATTGAACATATAAATTTTATATAGTAAATCATATTTATAAAGATTCGAGTTCATCATCAGAAATAATCTAGAATTAAAAAACAAAAAAATTACCATTGCATTATTTTTATGTAAATCAATCGTGAATATATTTTTTTATAAATATGTATCTTAAAGCGAATAAAAATTTTTTCAGATGCCTTAAATTCAGAGAATCCAATTCTAACATCGATTTTTAAATGTTACACTTTTTGATTTCTTATATTTAGAATTCGATTTTTTCATACAATAAAAGATAATGGCCTTCATCACGTTAAATGTTGCGTGTTTGGTCATCCGCATTTCCACCTATCTTTTAACCCATCCTCATTTATTATGATATGTTTTTTTTTGATTTCATTTTTTTTTTTTTTTGTTACTTTTTATCTTTTTTTATCACAGCCTTTAATAATATTCTCTCTGCAATTCGGTCATGCACGAAAATCACTTTTGTTATAATTTAATTATAACTTCAAATAATTTTTCTTAAATATAACAAATTAAATTAGAATTTTTTCAAATTTTCATAATTTATTTAGTTATTCTTACATTTTCGAAGATTTATTTTCAAAAACTCATTTTCAACGTGAACTTTTCGTGATGTGTACGCTAAATGAGTTTACACAAGTAAGTGCTAATGATTTGAATTCAAATCTTAAAATATTAATTATATGATGCCTCTTAATCACTAATCATAAACAAAGATTATACAATGAATCATTATATAGTGGTTAGATTATAATATATTCACTTTTATGCAAATTTTTTAACCAAATATTAACTAAAAAAATAATGCAGAAAAAAATAGTATCAGACGAACAAATTTAAAGAACGTTTTGAATTAAAACTGCTGAAAATCCATTATTTTGATTAATAATCAATGTTTTTACAAAGATAAATAATAGATTAAAATGGGTGTATTCAGATATACATTTATTAGAAAGAGATGGTGAAAATGCGAACAAGCTATTTTTATCTACTAATAAAAAAATAATCTGAGAAGTAAAGATGAAAGATGTAAAGATAATGTGTAGGAGGAGGTTTGATCAGGTACACAAGGCTAGGTTCGTTAGGTAATTTTTTATTTATGTGTATCTTCTAGATAATGCTATGTTACACCCTAAATTCAACAAGATGAAAAATATCATTTTTAAAAGCACCTTGTTTTTTAGAAATTTTTAGTTTCGAGAAGAATTTAAACGGCACATTGATAAAATGTATATGTAATTGATAACATTTTGACAAAATTTAGTCAAGTTTAAGAATATTATGAGATAGAATCAATTTGTCAAAAACAGGATTTGTGAAATTTTTTTTATCTTTTTTATGACCTTTCAAATAAATGATAATATAATTATAGAATTATGTTTGATTAAAAATATCATCGGAAATTTTCCACTAAAATTTTCGATTGTATCACGTTCATCAAACATAGTTAAATTCTGAAAATTATTTATTGGAATCGGAATCAAATAAGATAGTTTGTCTCCTTCTTAAAAATTAAACGCTAAAAGACTTTTAATTTAATGAGACAACGTCAAAAATCGCAATCTTTTTTTTTCCAATTGAGAAGATTTTAATCTTTTTTTAATTTTCAACTAAAATTTAAGAATAAATTTATTTAATTTAGAATGTCATTGATCTATAAATTATCATTCTAAAAATATCTATATTGTCGTATTGACTTTGAGATTGAATTCAATAGGAGTTTTATAAAAAAGGTTTTAATTAAAAAAAGAGTAAAAATTAGGGTGATAATCTTCTAATAAAAAAAATTCAAAACTCTTTTCATGATTAAAATGAAACAAGTAATTACCTAACCCACTGACATTCCAATGCATTTTTTACATTCAATGTTTTCTGCGGAAAAAAATAAAATAATTGATGTTTAAAAAGGTAGTCATAGTAAACATAGAAAAATGAGATTATTCAATGCAGACTGAACACAATTTGATCTATTATATTTTATTAGTTTTGAATAGGTGAGGCAAGAAATCGAGATGCAATTCACGAAAATTCATGAAAATGTATCACACATTGTGCATCCTAATGTACTTAAAAGTTTTATACATACAAGGGAGGTGATAGTTAAGCACTGACCATCACACTAAACTCTTCAAATATTAGATACATTTAAATTCGCATGAAAATACTTTTTTTTAAAGGAGAGACCGCTCATGAATCCCATTTAGGAATATTGAACACATAATGTATGACAGAAGAAAGTATTTTACCTACTAAAAAAAAATTTCTTTACAAGGTATCAAAATGTATACGCCTTAAAGGTAAGGTTTCTTCATGATACAAATTATGTCTGCACAATTTATTTAATTCTTGTGTTCCAGACACAATTCTTTAGATACAAAACGTATCTATTCACACGCATTTAAAATTGAGGTTGCGCAGTTCAGACGGGCTGTACTTGCTCAGCCAACATTAAACAAAATTTTAAATTAACTAACTAAATCAGTTGCTCATTCGTCGTTTTATTGTTGCGATTTTTTGCACAATTCTTTTTGTTGATTTTTATTAAAAGGAACACGTTCTAAAGTAATAAATTAATTCTTAAAGTGCCAAAAGTAATGTTTTAAATATACCATAATATATCTAAATGCATAAATCGTGAATTGTTTCGATACATTTTCAATAAATTTTGATTAATGTTATTCAAAAGTTGATTTTTGGTCTGATTTTATCAATAGAAATTTTATTATTTAAAATTTATGAATTTGTATTCAAAAATGATCTGTTAATTAATTATAAAACGAGTGTAAAATTTAAGTTTTACCTGTTCTATTTTTTTCATTTCAACTGTTGAGCCTCTTTAAGGCCGCCTATTCTAGTAGTCAAATTTTTGGTCGACAAGCCAAAAAAGTACATAAAAGTATTGAATTAAAAACTTATTTTACTAATAAGTGTTTTCAAATTTATAAATTTGTAGTCATCGATTTAGATTTTTTTTGTGATTTATGGAATACAAATTACAATTCAACACTTCCTTTCGATGCAAGAAAAGCTGAATAACTAAGCTTTTGATTAATTTCATTTCAATCTAGCAAACAATCCACCTAAATATTTGAATTAGTGTTAAAGACGAAAACGATTTCTTACTTTCTCCTTTTTTCTGTGAACATAGACACACATAGAAAAAAATTTTTAAATTTCAAAGGTGAAATTCAATAATGAAAAAAGGTTTTTCAGGCGTTTAAGTAAACCTTAATTTGATAGCTAAAAATAGAAAAATGTGTAGCGTATTGAGTGAAATCGTTAGTTGTGATTTTGTTCGAAAATCTATTTAGAAGATGATTTACGGCCTTGTTTATGTTCGAGCTTGTCAGCGTACGAATCTTAGAAAATTTGTAATTAGAATCCACCTTGTAATATATTAACGGAAGTTTGACTTGTTGCACTAAAAATAGTTTTTTTCTAGTTAACCGTAATTTTGATTTGCGGATTTAATTGCAACATTATACATAACTATGATATGCAACTGAAGTTTGAAACCTTTGAATAGTGTGTTTACAACCTATTGAATAAAAATTTTATAAAAAAATCTTCATAAAGTTTATATTAAAATCTAATCTGAGTTTATACAAGACCTACAAAGATGGCCTACTAGAATATTGTGTTAAGGCCATTCAAAATAAATATTAGCAAACATAAAAATAACATTAAAAACTGCATCGAAAGGCTACATATTAGAGGTCAATATTTGTAACATTGCCAAGCCATGTTCACATATTGCTTGTTAATACAAGATTTAAAAGTAAAAACATGTTACTATATTTACTAGTGTTTACCTGTAAAGTTAAACTTTTATAATACACATGTAATACTTATGATTAAGTACCTGTGTAACAGAGTTTTTTTATTTGCACAGTTATTTACACTCAACTACTTATTGAATGCCATTTAGTTGTACAATATTTTGCTCACCTCTTCCCTACCTTAAATAAAAAAAAACTTCAGACAACAATTGAATAGTGGGATCAGCAGGGAGTTTTTTTTGACTCTGGTCTAGGAAGTCTTTATCTGTGTTTTTGTGGTTGAATTTTGTAAATCGAAATCACAAGTAATCTAGTAAATATATGGTCACAAATTTATTCGATCGAAAAACTCATTTTAGATTATTATCATTTTTCGTAATAAAAAGAAATTTTTGATTTTCAAATTGGATTAATTGATATCAATCTGTGTTTTTAAACTGTGTTCATGTCTAATCAAATTACTCTTCGTTTTAATTA
>BLXL01000810.1:0-14251 GCA_023170135.1 Acarapis woodi
ATGATAGTATTCTGAAAATTAGAAATTCTCTTTTTTTATTTTGAAAATCAAATGAAATCTATTGCAATCAATTTTTTACATGCAACAATCATACTAACTAGAAAATTGTTTTAAATTTTGCCATTAATTTTTAGAATACAATTTTTAAAAAATCTTTTATGATTTTTGTATAATTTGAATACTTTATGAAATATTTTGCAAAATTTTACTGAATTCACATTTATTTTTAGCGAAAATTTATCAAATTTTTAAAGATATTTTAAAATTGATGATAACTTATAGGTGTGTGATGTCTTTTTATGACTGTTAAATTAATAATATCTCTTAATATTCAATGAAAAAAATTTCTATTTTTAAATTTGATGAATTTTTCAATTTTATATCATTTATAAATTGAGGTTTAGATATATTCTTTATGATTCATTTTTTTCGATTCAATACAAGTTATTAATTTAAACATTAGTCTCAATCATCTTTCAATTTCTTGTCAATGTTCTAAATAAAAATATCTTCTTTTTTAAGTACAAATATATAGTTTATTAAAAAAACGATTAATATCTTCAGTTATTTATAAATCAATCTTTATATTAATATTGATCAAGTAATGCTATTTGATCCATATAATTACATCGTTTTTTTTTTTTAAATTTTGTGCAAAATCAATTTCGCACTTTTAGGTAAACGATTTCCAAACATCAATATTTGCTGAATAAATAAATTATAGGTATTTTAAGATGATTCTAATCCATTTATTATTCATTCACCTGATTAATCTCCCTCTTTAAATACTTTTGATCAAAGTATAATATAAAAGTTTAATTCAAATATTCCAACATAAGATCTATAGGTGAGGTGTTTTTCGTTTTAGAAATTTGTTCATCTCTCTACAATGCAATGATGCGAATTAATCTTCAGATTTGGTTTTAATTAATCTCAAGGCATGATATCATCATGAATAAACAGTTTGGCTAGCAAAGTAAATAGGCGAATTAGTGCAATATGTGTTTATCACTTTTACTTTTCTTTGAATTTTTCATGCATAATTAATCATCCACTCTTTTTTAAACTTATTAAATTTGTTTGTTTGGCTTTACTTTATTTGCACTTGATGCTTGCCTTGTCCAATCACACTTTATTCTAGTGCTCTTCATATGCTAATCAAAATTGATGCAAGATTATTTTAGATGATATTCAAATAGGTGATTTTTAAATTAAAATAGTGTTTATCTTCATGCAAATTATGATATATGGTTTAATTTTCACCTGTCGCTCAAATTATTTATCCCATTAGTTTAAATCTAGAATGAATCTTTTTCGATATCTGTCCAGATGAGTTATCTATTCAGGTAAGTTTTATAAGATGTATTACTTATATGAATGCTATTTTTTTATGAAAAATAATATATCTGAACAATCAAACGATATTTATCATTTAAGTGTGTTTATGCGAGAAAAATTAAAATGTTATCTAGAATTTATAATTCTTAATTATCACTTGCATAAGCTCTACTGAAATTAGCATCGTTTTCCTACTGTTCATTTAAATTTTAAATTTTTGCCTTTTTTCAGAACTTGAATGTATTTATAAATTAATTTTTCGATCGCAACAAAATCTAAAAGAAGTAATGTACATTCTCATTTTGTTTGAATTGACAATATATGAACTTAAAAATATTAAAATTAATCAGATTAATTCAATCATAATTGATTAAAAAAGATCCTAAGAATGTTTAGGTGATCAAATCATATACTTGCCTTAGAAGTTCATTTTAAATAATTTATTCTGCAGCAATGCAACAGGCTGTTCAAATAAGAGAATCAAAATGCGTTGTTATCCTTGTTTGCATAAAAGATAAAGAAAATTCGCGGAGAAATCTAAAAGTAAATTTAATTACTAAATTTTTTATTTTCCAGAAAATTTCTATTTTTTTTTCTATGAAAAGAATTTTCTAGAAAACTTCTTCAGATAAACTTCAAATGTAAAGGGTTAACCTGTAAAAATAAAACCGATTTCGAAAAATAAATCATTTGATAATATATTGAGATATTTTCAAAAATTTCTATTTAAAAATTTTTCACTTCTAATCTTTTTTCTCTTCATTATTTAACAAATCTTGAAGTTGAAAATTCTAATCTAGAACTTCAGATTACATTCTCCAAATTAATAAAATTTATTTATAATCTTATTTGAAATTATAAATTTCGTTGTAAATACACATGTTTATTTTGCAAAATTAAACAAAATTTTTAATCTAATGTCAGTACAATAAATATTTTTTCTTCTCTTTTTTTATTTTTTAGAAAACGTTTTTTAATTTAGAAATTATTTTCAAATTTAAAAAAATTCATTTCGTAATTTTCAAAAAAAAAAAAAAATTCTAATTGCACAATTTCAAAGATTTAAATTTTAATTTTTGTATTATGCATTTTTTTTTTTTCAATTTATTAGTGATGAATAAGATATATTTTTTTAACCACAGAGAGAAAATTTAAAAAATCTATTCAAATCATTATTTATGATCATAAACAAATGTCGACTAGACGAGGCAGGTAAAATTGATAACACAGGTAAATAGAGAATCTCGTTGAATGTGATTACAATGGTTGATCGTTTCTCTAATCTTGTGTTTACAATTAAACTAAAAAAGAATGATGTGGCAATCGAGATTGACTATTCGAACGCTTTTTTGCCAATTTATGCATCGTTTTGTGCTTTTATAGTAGGGTTCATCACTTCTGTTTACAAACTTATTCAGCTTACCATTCACATTTTCTAATAAACAAATTCGGTTAAGAATGTAAATAATTTTAAATGATAATTACCTATTTAATAACGGAACCAAGAGTTCATTGTCCGTTAATAAGTAATTGTAATGAAAGAACTAGTTCATTAAGCGAATACACGAAAGTATTTGTTCGAACAGAATTGTGATGATCACATTAGAGGATGATCATGGATCATGAAGAAACAGTAACTAATTGTTAAACAATGATGATGAAGTACTTACCTGAATCAAGAGGCGATAACACTCTCCCTTTTCATAAGATAGAGATTTATGTACTTTTGTTTCCTTTCGTTTAAACTGCGACCACTCATATTATCTATTTGTTAATAAAGTATGAATTTAGTTATCACTAGTACAATCATGTTTGGATGACTAAATAATAATCAGCAGGTATAGTTCATTAAAAAATTTTAGAGTTTATATTTGCTTGATTTGCCGTATGTCATATAAATCATTTATACATATATTTATAAATATATGTATGTTTACATTTAAAAGGATAATTAGAGATCAATAAATAAATGCGGAAACACATCCTCCCTCTTAAATTCTTCTCATCTAATACACTAATGCAGAAAAATTATCTGATCATTCGCTTTAAGATGCTCTTGTTTACCTCTTGTCGGCTTCTATAAATTTTTTCCATCGCTTCTATAATTTGCTTAATCATTAAATATTTTTACATTTTCTAATAAGTGTTTCTCTACTTTTTGCAAATCTTACCTGTAATTAACTTTCTTGTCTCTTTGGATTGTAAAAAGTGTACTGAACTTTATTTAGCCGCACATATCTGCCTGTAATAGCACAGGTAAATATGTACTGTTAGATATGTTAGCAAACATATACGTTAAGCTGTTGATAATGAGTTGTCCATTACACCTAATTTTATTAGTCTGTGGCTAATGATTATAATGAATGATAGGCGATTCAATGAGCTGAAATTTCATCTTCTGTAAATACATGTAATCTACATTAGCATGATTCGTTTTTTTATCAGCGAATTTTTATAGGATCAAGATATTCACATTGGATATTCTAAATTATCTTCAATAATCGTCATCAGATAAAAAAGTGAACAAGATAAATGTTTGATTTAAAATTATTTATGAAAATTAGAATAATTTCGAATTTTACTTTTTCTCTTATACGATTCTAGAAAATATACATATCATCAGATTTCGAAATTCGTATTCTTGTTCTAAAATACAATTCTTTAATTTATTTTGATTTATTTTAGATAAATTGTATTTTTTTCTCTAAATTTACTCAATTAAAAGTATTCTATAAGAAATATTTATTAACAGGCATAAAATTCTTAAATGCAATTCAGTCTTCTCAAGATTCTTTCTAAATATGTAAGAATTTCATCTGTAACTTGATCTTTATTTTTAAGATTTACTTTTACTAAAGTATATCTTTGGAGAAGTTTCTTGGTTATAAGAGAATTTTCATCAATTTAAACCACATTTTTTATTTCAGGTAAATTAGGTGTAGCTGGATTGATGTTCATATGATATCTGTATGTATCACATATGTTCACTTGTCTTGACCTATTACAAATCTTATTGTGTTAAATATAGTGCAAGGTAAAAATTAATTAGAAAATAGCCCGCTAGGCAAGATTGATCGTTTTTTTCCTATGAAACCTTGATTATGTACACAAGTGTTTTATTTATTGCTTTCTGAATATTATTCTGTATAACAATTTTCATTTTTTCATTTTTTTCAAGTTTTTTTTCAACTTCAAATTATGCATTTGCCAATATTCAATTTTAAAAATCGATAAAGATATTTATCTAATTGATCATCTTTTTTAACATTTTTGAATTAATAAAAATTTTTTTTGAGTAGATTTAATTTTACTTAAGAGAAAATTATACTAATTAAAATATAGAAAAAATAAAAATGAAGAAGCTATCTTTTATTAAACAATTTATGTGATGCCATAATTTTCAAAAAAAGATTTATAAGCTTAAGAATATATTTAAACTCAAGTTGAGCTAAATGATATATTAAATTTTTTTCTCGATTTTCATAATATATTATAAAAAAGATATGTTGATAAGACATAAATTGCTTGTTTGGGTAAATCACAAATTTCGGGTAAATTACAAATTAAAAAAATTGAATCTAAATTACCCAAACATTAGTGGCAACTAACAGATTAATTTCCAAATTAGACATTTTTAAAACCAAACTCATATCATAATAATAACCAAATTGTAGTAATCGAGTGATTTGTCTAGTGTTTTTCGATCGAATGATATGGAAAATGGTCTTGTTTTTATTTGTAAATATTGAAATTATTACATTTTTTTCTATTTTTTTTCTTGTTCAATATCTAAAATATTTTATGATATTATAGAAACTTATTCAATAAATTCATTTATTTACTTGACTTAATACGATTGATTTATTAGATATATTGATTCATAAAATCACCAACTATTAGTCTACATTAGATATATGTATTTTTAATTGAAATTCATACAATTATATAGTAAATATTTTTTCCATTATTGAATTCTTTAATTCAGTAATTTATCGCTTGAATTACTTGTTCCACGGCTTATCACAATTGGATTTAAAGATGAATTAAGTATAAATTTCGAAAATTCTTCACCTGTTAATTGATAATGATGTTTCTTAACACTATTATTTCAATTAGTCAATTTATGAAATTTAAACCTCAATAGCGATACTAAATAACTTGTAAAAGTTTTCAGTTCAAGTTTATTGAGCAACATTCAATGCTCTAGATTGATGGAGACTCATCGTTAAAAATTCAGTATTTTCCTAACTATCTATGCGATTGAGACGTAGATTCAATTTTACTAAATAAAATGTTCATATATATATATATATAAGCTTTTTCATTTAAATCGGTTTGAATTTTAATTTCTTGAAACCCAGTCCAATTTTTCTTATTTCTTTATCAAGTATACAAGCAAAATCTTTTTATTTTATTATTGTAATTTATATCTCTTCGCACCTCAAAACGTATGTGAATTATTGATGGCAATACTAATCTCGATAAAATTTTCTTTTAACTTTTTTTTTATAGGATTAACACATTTTCATCATTTTTGGAAATCAGTATTCTAAAATTCAATGTGTACATTTTAAATCATCATTTATATATATTCAGCTCCTTTTTCTTACAAAAATTTTTAATCTAAATATCCTCGAATTTCGAGAATGAAATATTTTTAACTTCAAATTCAAAATGTATTTTTAGTTTAAATTAATTTCTAAACCGCCAACTGTTTATTGTGCACTCATCAATTTCATTAATAAAATGTATTGTTTTTTTAAAATTTTTGTGAATTGTGTGAACGTGTTTTTTTTAATTAATTAAAAAATAACATCAACAGTGCCCTATCCAATATTTCACTTGCCACTATTAAATCATTTGAAGGACAAAAAGTCATCCTTTCTTGTTGTTCTTTGATTATTCAAACAATAAAAAATGTTTTGATTTGCATTTTAATTCAAAGTCTGGTTCCGCTAATTATCTACTTGATTTAACAAATCATTTATTTGCCAAAATATATTTTTATTTATATCAACCTCAATTCATGACTTGATTTTTTTTTTTTTTGAGAAAAAAATGATTAATTTAATTAAAAATCAAGAAAACTTGATAATATTATAATCATCGAAAATTAAATACTAATGTGTATCCTGACACAAGGACTTATTTATTTTTCTACTTTTTCATCATTCAACTATACGAAGCACATATATTTATTTAATTTGTATTTGGTGATGTACCTGATTTGGGTACAAAAAAGTGTGAATTTTTTATATATTTTTTAAGGTCAATTGATGCTTATATTTAAATTTAGTATTGATATTTTTAAATAAGAACAACATTATTTATTTTGTTCTTCATCATCCTATCAACATCTTTATTTTGGATATACTCGGAAATCTTGTAATGTTTTTTCTTTTTTGGATCAATTAATGTTTTGAATGCCGATCCTCAACATGACCAATTCAAGTAAGTGATTTTTGATTAATTTTCATTTTTTCAAACGAAACCTAAATTACCTCGATGAAATGTGAAAAAATTATATTTTATTAAGTAAATGCATGCAAGAAATCAAATTAGACTTTGTATTAATTAGCACTTGATTTTTTATTTAATTTTTCTAATCTGCAGATTGGACATTTTGATATAATATATATATATATCAAATTATGAAAATTACTTGAAATTTAAGATGTCAAATAATTTATTATCTCTTTAGTTCGAAATCCTATATTTTTATATAGTATTTTATGTGAACCATTTATTTTATTAAAGAAACTTTCGTAACTTGAATTTCAATAATTTCATTTTACCTTCATGTTTAAATCACAAAATTTCTATTCACATTAGTGGTCATTTTGATAGAGTAAATTTTCAATGTGGATTTCATTCTTCATCCATTTAAGACAAATATTTAATGATTTCTGGTCTGTAGTCATACTTTGTCTCTGATAATCTTTAGTCCCTACTATAAATCAAAAATTTAAAATAAAACGATGCTATATATTTTTTATTCATTCAAATACATTAAATTTATCAACATTTGACTTATTTTAAAATGAGACTATAAAGATTTTTGAGAAGTGACTTTGAAAATCGACAAAAGTGTGTCGAATTGACGCATTGTTTCTCGACTTTTTGTTTTTGTAAGATGATACTGTTAAAAGAAAAACATTAATACTTTACATTATTATATGCATCATCGTCTTCCATTTGTATGGCATGTAATTCAAACTGAGCTATTTTTCTATTTTGCAAATAATTAATGTCAGAATTTTCTTCGAAACTCAAAAAATGATGGAAATTCAGCCCTGTTAATCTAATAAGATACGATAAATTTTTTTTTCGATGAAAATTTTCAATCTTTCTCAACGTTTCAATACCTTGATTTTTAATTTAATTAGTGATAAAATAAAATTTTCATCTGCGAATCTTAAGTTAATTTTGTATTTTATAGACTTAATTTTGAACTGACTTTTTGCTACATTTTTATTAATTGATGATCTCATATTTTAAATAAAACTACCAGATAATAAAATGAAATGCATTTTTAATTTTAAATCGAAATTTGCGCTTATACGGTGGATTATCGAATTTTACTCTAAAGTCAAAAAAAAATTTTAAAATATACCGGACACTGTTGGCATTAAATTATTGTGTTTTGAATGTACTAAAGGAAAGTCTATTGCAGATTTTATCGTTCTTTATGAAACAGTGTTGAATCTAATAAAAACAAAGTTTAGAGCCAAAAAAAAATAATAGAGAAGTGCTGAATTATGGCATGGAATATAAGTAGACCATCGTATATAATAATAATATGACCGTTTGTTTATTAATCAACAGAGATCTATTTCACATACATTAGTATCAACACTTTTATCGTGGTTCAAATCATTGTTTAGCCATTATATGAAAATTATTTAAAAAATATTTTAATCATTCATTTTTTTTTTGAAATTGAACATTAGTCTAAAGACGATCATTATTAAATGTACATTCGTAAAATCACTTGATATATGCTTGATTTAATATAGCTATACACGTCGTTTACATGTTATATATAAATTAATGTTCGCTTATTTTTAAGTGATCGAGATCATTTTCTATGTCTGATAAAAATAGATCGATTGAAAAATCGACACTGTAAAATAAACTTTTAGCCTTATTCTCAACATCACCAATGTCCAACTAAATCTGTGAAATTTGCATTTTCATTTTTAGCTGTTATTTTAAGGTGATAGAACTTTAAATGTTCTACAATGCAGGCTAATTTTTGTATGCAAATGAAATATGCTTGATATTTGATTGTAAATTATATTAAATCAAAATATCAATGTTTCACAGCTTGCCAATCGTTAGATTAACTATTTAATAATTAAATTAGTCACAAGAAAATTTTTATGAATTTTAAATGATGAACATTCATGGTGTTTTAAAGTACTTGATCGCCAGATTTTGAGAAAATTATCAAAAATAGTTATCACATTTCATCATGTAACAGTTATTAAAATTATCCTTTGGTTTTGTCTACATTAGAGCAGTTAATTTTCATAGAAATGATTCTTCAAAATATTTAGGCATTATTTGCTACTAAATTTGAATGTGAAAAAAAAAAAAAAATTTTCATCACTAATCTCGATTCAAAAATTTGTGTTGTAACTCCAATCTCGTATAATAATTAATTTTCTTTCACAAAGGAAGTTTGCGATACATAATTTATAAATGAAAATTTCTAACTCTTTGTAGCCAGTAAATAAAACACTGTAATAAAAAGTTTATTCAAGCATATATTGGATATATTGTTTATAGAAAGTTTAAAATTTTGAAAACGAGCGCTTTAAATTTACAATTCGAATAATTTAAGGGTTAAAAAAAAGTGAATTAAAAGTACAAAGTAAATCTAGATTCAAAAAGTCGACCATATTGTCCAATAGTTTAATAAAGTTTATGACATTGTTCATCGAATTTTTAAATAAGGCAAGGACATCTCAAGATCGACGTATTCATATGATATTCTTATGTTTGATTCATTACAAAAATTAAAAGTGAGTAAGCGAGTTCATAATTTTTATTAAAATTACCACACCTCTTCCGATCTACTTAACCAATGTTTTTTACATTTACTATATTATACATGACATGTGTTTATATAACCCTTCATTGCATATTATGAGACCAATAGCAGATAGATTGTATAACCCTTATGCTTTTGAAAAGAAAATTTTCGACATCTAAAATTTGAAAACTTACAAATTTCAACTTTTATACATTCTTCGAAACTTTATAAGACTAAAAGCCTCTTTGAAACTAATAATTATTGATGATCATAAGTCCTTTAAATCAGTTAATCAAACTGTCATAGGTGAATATTCGCTTGATAGATTATTCTTTTTTAAAATATCACTGGCTAGTTGCTACATTCGCAAAAAAATTTCAAAGAAACAAAATTTTCGAATATTTATGAATATATATATTTTTTCAAAACTTTACAAAAGATCAGTAGATTAAACGGGAATAGAACTCTATAATATTCATTTACATATTATATAATATCTTTTATTACATAATATATTTCTCAATTCAGTTTAGTTCTTACCTATATTTGGTTATATTTCTAAATATTTGAATTTTTTTATTATATAGATTACATAAATTATACACTTTGATGATGCTTTACCTGTTGGATTTTGGTATCTATCTTATTTTCGAAAAAACTATTGCTTCTTTACTATTTCCATTATTTTATTTCTTTATTTTTATCATCTTTTTATTTTCTTTTTAAGTTGAATAAAATTTTAAAATTTTTAGGTTGAATGAAAATGAGTTATTTTGACTGTTTAAAAGTTCTTTTTCAGACTTTCAAACGGTGTGAATGTGATCTTATCTTATAGAACTTATTTTCTAAAATTCTACGTTCTAACCATATAACACAAATTGTTAAATAACTAAATATTTTGAACTATTATTATTGTGTCAATCTTTATCAGATTTAATTCTAGATCTTTTGTCCCAATATGTCGCCTTCTGTTCATTATTCATACAATCAAATCGGCCTAATTTTTTCTATATAAACGACCACACTGAAAAAGACTTACTATTTAATCTAACCACTATGTTATACATGGATTAGTCTATTTGAATGGACAATATTTCATAATTGAACACTTAACAAGGTGACTCGTTCCTTGAGATAGATAATCCAAAACTGGATATAAAAAAATTTCAAAAATAATAGATCTATATTTAAATTATATATAGTCTTTATGAAAAAAAAATCAGGTAAATTTGAAATGTAAGTGGCCTCATTCTAAATAAAAGCAATATCTTCGATTCACCATTAAGATTGAATAGGGAGATTTTTTGGCAAACAAACAACAGACAGGAAATATGGGCACACACAAATTTTTCCTTATTTTAAAGCCACGAATTTAATCCAATTTTTTGAATAATTCGTTTGTGATTAATCAAATTATGAGATCTATTATTCTTTTTGAAGAGGAGGTCTCTTCGAAAGAACGAAGTTCATTGAGGAAGTCGTGTGTTTTCTATATGCGCATTAAATAAATTTTAATGAATTTTGAGAAAATTTTCCTCAAAATCCAAACGATTTAGTTGTTTTTTTTCCCTATTATTCAATGCGTGTGTTTACTCAACAGTTTTTAATTCAACCAATATGAGTGTCATTGACTAATCGAGCTTTTTGAAATTAATGCATTAGCGAACGAAGGCTCGAGTTACAATTATGGGTCCCAATGCACTTCTCAATTAGAACTTATTAAATAAATCTTTATATTTTTATTCTACGACAACTCTTAAAAATTGCTGATTGTTTACAAATTATTTAAATCAATTTTTTAACATATAATGTAAATAAAGTTTGTTCTCAATTAGTTGAAGAATTTCACTCAAAAATATCAAATCTATAGAATAAAGATTTTATCTTAATCTATATATATTTAATATTGTCATATTCTCAAAAAGAATATTCTCAAAAATTTAACTCTCTTTTTTTTATTATTTTGCAACCATTTGTTTCCTTATTCTTTTTGTATTAATTTATTTTTGTCATTTTATTCTTTCTGATGCAATTGCATAAAGAAAAAATTTATCTAGATTTTTTTTTAAGCACCTGATGCTTCTTAAATTAAATGGTTGACTTTAAGAATTCAAATAAAAATGAAAGTTTTTTCACATTAATTTCCAATTTCTGATTAATAATGTTTCTATAAAATTAGAAAAATTAAGTAATTTTATTTAGCATCTCTTTAAATAGAATTTTTTGTTAATATTTGAAACATAATTAGCTACAAATGAAATCATTTGAATTTATTTGAATACAGTTAGAGTATGCATTATAAAAAAATTGAGTTATTAGGTTTTTTTATTTTGCTCATTTTCATGTATAATAGCCTAATTGTGATCTTCTATTCACTTTTTTGAAAATTTGCTTTTTTATTGCTTTTTTTTTTAAATTATTTTAAACATTCTTGAATATTTAATCTTTTTATTTTTTGTTGAATTCTGTAGATTAGACTAAAAAAGAAGATCAACAGGCGTTGATCATTCAACTAAATAAATTCCTTACCATCAAAAAATTTTATTCTGTTAATTTTGATTATATTTGAAAAAGTGAATTGTAATAACTATTTCTTTTAAATCAAACAATGCAAGTTTGTTATAAAATTTATTATCTCTATTAATATTTTCTTTTTATTTTTTCAGACAAAGATACGATTACCGTCCATTGCATTGTTGAGCGTATAGCTGATGCACTGGACGCATTAGTGTTGAGACAATCTGCAACGGAAATTAATCAAAATGAGGAAACAATGGAATCCGATAATAATCTTAATAAAATATCAAACACTGCTCATCCATCTACTCTTCTTGGTGACTTGCTCCAGTCTTATCCGAAAAACGAATCGTGTCAGGATAAAAGTGATTATAAAAATGATTATAAAAGTGAAAAAGATGAAAGCGAACATGCTTTTTCCAGTGATTTCAACAGAGAAGAGTTAAGTAAATCAGAAGATAATCGTGATGATAGGCCCGCCTATTCATCTAATCAATCAGCAAACCAAACAGAAACCGATCAACAAAAATGTGCAATTAAGGAAACTTCTTCAACTAAATTTTCAGTAAATAAAAATCCACTATCAATAGTAAACGAAATGTTAAGATTCAAAGGACAAACGAATGAATACAAAATTGAAGATGATTTTTATGCTGAATTACCCGCCAATACACCGTTGCAGGAGCTCGTTCGGAGTGCTTTAACAAAAAAAGGTTATAGCATTGAGGATTGTTCAACGGCTAAAGGTAAAATGCAAAATTTATTCTCAAGATTTTCTTAATTTTTTATTTCGAAAATTATTTGACATTAATTAGAAGATTTGATTGGAACTTATTAGCATTTGATTTTTTTGCAATTTATTTTCAAGTTAACTTTTTTTTGTTATTTTTGTCTCTTTTTTTTGATTTTCGAATTTTATACTAAATCTTGTTGTTCATGAATCTTAAGCTAATTTGTTAAGCGCTCTCTATAACCTTTTAAGCCTATTCTCTATAATCAGATGAACACTACTCATCCCAATGACCTCTCATTGAACCATTCAACTATCAACTAAAACTTTGAGTACGCATGCTCAATCAGATCACTAATTATCGAATAGATTTAGGGTCGTAAATTTAAATATTTCATTCGGGACGTACAATTTACGACTCAAAAAATCAACAAAACTTTTGAACCAAACATTCTAATCGAATGAACAATCTTAGCAAATTTTCAACTTTTTTTTTTGTTAAAAAATTCACGTATCGTCGAATATACGTTACACGTTGTTTGGTCTTCATTTGACAGATCATGTATAATAGCCTAGGTATTGTTAAAACTTTTTATTATTTTAGAACATTAGAAAATCTGAAGTCAATCAATTAGGGAACCTAGTACAATCATTCAATTAGATTAGTCCTGTTCAACCACTGAGCGTATTTTGGACCTACTATTCATGCTACCTCTGAAGTGTGCTTCTTCTTTCTCTTTTGAATTCATCCAATTTTAGAGATTGAATTTTTTCCATTGTGTGTAAATTTATACTTGGAATATTTCTCAATTTGGAGTTTAGCTTTCGACCCTTCAAAGCCCCTTAATCCATATGTGTCCAACAAAATCTATTTTCAATTTTTATCTTTGCAATCCAATGTTGCTAAAAGTTCAAAGTAGCCCCAAGAATTCTGAGTAGAATCTAATATATGTTTTACAATATACAATAAACATTGTATATCTGTTTGACTCTTCAATGTGAATCCTGTGCTCTCAATCAAATAAGATAGGCTTTCTCTTCGCTCGCCCAAAGAGTACGTGAATAGCAAAACTTTTTTTAGAAACAAATTGTGGAGTTGCTAGGTGATAGATTCGAACAATTATTTTTCACAGATTTTTTGTCTAAATTTATGATCTCATGACTGGGGGGCTATAATGAGCCATTATAAAATGCACTACATCCGCTTCTTATATGACAAAATATAAATTAAGAAATAAAAACCTCTTGGGTGCGATATTGAGATATAAATATGCATCTATTTCAATTGAACATGAAAATCATCACGGAGATTTTTTGATCCAATTTATTCATTTAATTTCAATGTAAATAATTATATACTTATCATGATTGGACATTTTTGATTCATGATTTTCATTATCTTATTTTACTCTTATTAAGTGATTATAGATTTGCATTCTTTTTAAAAAAAGCTTATCTGCTCATAGACACAAATAAATATCTCTGAGAAATAATATATTTTTTTTCGATCAACATTTACTTGAATAAAATTTTGCTTAAGACTAATCAAATAAAGTAGCTATAAAATAACTATGTTCGTAAACTTCATAAAACTTTGAATTCAAATATTTTCGTTTTTCTATCTTAAC